>APFE031533908.1:31451-84515 GCA_000404065.3 Pinus taeda | reverse complement strand
TGGTTTGCCTACAATTCCTAGAAAATTTAAGCAATGTGATGCTTGCATTCTATGAAAGCATAGTAAACAGTCATTTCATGACTCACATTCAAGAGCACATAGGAAGCTTGAACTTATTCATTCAGATTTATGTGGTCCAATGCCTGTTCCTTCTGCAAATGGAAATAAATATATCATGACATTTATTGATGACTACACCAGAATGTGGTGGGTTTATTTATTGAAGAACAAATCTGGTGCTTTTCAAACATTCAAGAATTTTCATACATGGATTGAAAATGATGCACAATCTCATATTGGGTCTATTCGCACTGATAATGGAAAATAATACACTTCAAATGAATTTGAAACTATCTTCGCCAACATGGGATCAAACATCAAACAATTGTGCCTTATAATCCCCAACAGAACAGAGTAGCTGAAAGAATGAATGGGACAATCTTAAATATGGTGCACTCCATGATGTTTTTCAAAAATATAAAATTGATGTTTTTAGCTGATGCAGTTCTATGTGTTGTATATGTAAAGAATATATGTCCATCTAATGCTATTAGAAACAAGACTCCTTATGAAATTTGGTATGGGCACATTCCTTCGATAAAGCATCTCAGGGTCTTTGGTTCCACATGTTATGCCTTGATACCAAAGGTACATAGAAATAAACTTGGTGCAATAAGTCGTAAGTGTATCTTCCTGGGGTATTCAAACACCTCCAAAGCATACCATCTCTATGATGAAGTCAATAAAAAGTTTGTTGTATCTAGAGATGTAATCTTTCTTGAATCATCCAAAACTGGCAATGTTGTTGAGCGGCAACTTGATCGCTTAGATAGATTCACAAATGAAAAATCATTTCAAGAATTTGATAATCAGATTCCACATCTTAAAGGGGGGATTCCTATACTAGATTAACTTGTGGAATCTTCTTCTGAAGCACTCTCTTCCCCGCATGAAATTCCAACAATGGATGATACTTTGAGTGATGTGATTGACAGAATTGGGAGACTCAATCTTGATTCAATCCCAACTCAATCAACGGAGTAGCCTAGACCATCTAAGAAAGGTCCCCCAAAGTGGCTGACAAAGACACTTGAAAGTGTTCATCCTGATGAGGTTGGAAAGACAGGAACTAGAAATTCAAACCGACAAAATGGAGGTGATGTAAATGACTCTGATTCACAAGTTGATATGGATGTTTCTTATGATTGTGAATTTAACTTGTCTACAGATTTTGAACCAACTTCCTTTAAAGAAGCTGCTTCTCATGATGAATGGAAAGAAGCAATGCAAAAGGAGTATGATGCCCTCATTAAGAACAACACTTGGAAGCTAGTTGATCCTCCATTTGGAACCAAACCAATTGGCTGAAAGTGGGTCTACAAGAACAAGTACAAAGCGGATGGCTCACTTGACAAGCACAAAGCTAGGCTTGTAGCAAAAGGTTTTGCACAGAAGGAAGGGGTCGATTATGAGGAAACTTTTTCCCCCACAGCAAAATGGGCCACCATCTGGACACTCTTTGCACTAGCAGCTCAGAACGGTTGGAAAGTCCATCAAATGGATGTAAAAACTGCATTCTTGAATGGAGATCTAAGAGAAAATGTTTTTATGTCCCAGCCTGAAGGATTTGCTGTGAAAGGACATGAACATAAAGTATGCAAACTTGTGAAGTCCTTGTATGGCCTCAAACAAGCACCACGAGCCTGATATGAAAAACTAACTGAGCATCTTTTGAAACTCAATTTCAATCATTTTGATCTTGATGATGCAACTTTTTTGTCAAGAAGGTTGGAAAAACAGTTGTATATCTTGTGATATATGTAGATGATCTTTTGATGACAAGGAACAATGGGAGCTACATTGCATCCATAAAGAAGGAATTGAGGAAAGGTTTTGAAATGACTGATTTGGGCTACGTTCATTACTATCTTGGTATTCAAGTAACTCAACATCCAAAGTCCATATTCCTTTCTCAAAAGAAGTATATTGGAGATCTGTTGAATAGATTTGGCATGAATGCATGCAATCCTCTGACTACTCTAATGGAACAAAACTTAAAGCTCACATCCATTGAGGGAAAAGAATTTGAGGATGCAACAAAGTATAGACAACTTGTAGGAAGTCTCAATTACCTAACTACTACCAGACCAGATATTTTGTTTGTTGTTGGAATCTTCTCCAGGTTTATGGAAAAGCCTTGTGAGGGATATTGGTCTGCTGCAAAAAGAGTTCTAAAGTACTTGAAGGGAACTCAAGACTTTGGAATCAAGTATACACAGGTGGGAAACCTCAGCTTGATTGGATACTCTAATTCAAACTTTGATGGAGACAACAAAACTGGGGTATCTACTTCAAGTTATGTTATGAGTCTTGGATCAGGAGTTGTCTCTTGGAGATCACGCAAACAATCAGTTCCAGCAAATTCCACAACAGAGGCAGAATATGTGGCAGCAGTTGAGGCAACAAAAGAAATTGTGTGGCTCTGGAAAATTCTTGAATATTTGCAGGTAAAACAAGTACAATCGACTCCACTAATGATTGACAATACCTCGGCAATAAAGCTAGCCAAGAACCCAAATTTGCATGATCGAACAAAGCACATCAATACAAAATATCATATGATTCGACATCATGTTGAGGCCAAAACAATCCATCTCTGCCATTGTTCCACTAAGGAACAGATTGGAGACAGATTCACCAAAGCACTTGGAAGAGAAAATCTTGAAAGATTCAGAACAATGCTTGGACTCACCAACATCCCTTCAGATTAAGGGGGGGGATGTTGACACCTAATCATAGGGATTGGGTGAACAACTGTAATTAGTGTAAATAAATAATATAGAAAATGGAGAGTCATCGGGAGATGGATTGAACAGTCACTCCCTCTTGTATATAATAATGAACAACCTGAATGAATAAATCAATCACATTTGAGGAGTTACCTCCTGGTCTGACAGAATATATCATTCATCACTTTGCAGCAGATACAATAGATTTAGCAGCAGCAATAAAGAATCCACTTTAACCACCTCATCCACTATTTATGCAACCAAGAAGCAGATCAAATTCTACATTCTATTCCATGATCCAATGGCATCTACAACTTCTCTACATATGCACAGTTTTTCCACTTTCTAGGTAAGTAAAGGTATGTTATTTTCTAGCTTTTAATCATAGAATTCCTTGAATACTGAAGTTATAATTTTTGGAAAATACTTCACCGTGTTTCCTTTCTCATTTGAAAAATCGTAAACACCTTTAGTTGGGGCGAAGGGACATCCATTTATTATCACATCCATATCACTTCATTCCATTTCACTTCATTTCATCCTAACATACTTGTCCTAATCATTATGATTTCATCATGGTTCAAAAGTTATGTGATTTGCAAATAAATGCATAAATGATGAACATATTATATGGCTGATTTACACATTCTTAAACATGTTCAATGAATCTTGTTGCAACAAAAAAAAACAAGGTATTGAAACACAAGAACCAATACCAATTAAGATTTGGTTATCACACAAGAACCAACCAAACATGTTGCAATTCAATGAATGACAAGGAATACTTTGCAAAATGAAATAAAATTGTCAAATATTATCAAATGCAAAGTTTAAGGACGTACGATATAAGCCAAGCTCATTCAAAAGAAAATCATGATTAAGCAATGCAGTAGATTACATAAGGACATGCAATAACATCAGTTGAGGGGAATGTAGAGTCTCCAAAATGTATTCAAAATATCATCCACTTTCACCTTTATCACCACCATTTCACTCACATGTCACAACTCCATGACCATATAACCTTTCATTAACCTTCATTTTCATAATTATATGGGTTACCTTTGTGTTTTCCAAAAGTTAATGATTTCTAGTATTATAAGTGAATTAAATGGTTAAAATTTATAAAAATGACATATACTTGCTAATACTTAAATGTGGCTTGAGTTTCATGACATGTGTAGGTCATTTGGAAGCTTCCAAGGCACCCTTGTGTGGCCTCCAATACGCAAATTCGAATTATCTTCAAGATATGGAAGAAGATTTGGATAAAGGTCAAAGAGGATATGTGTCTCATCATTACCTGTTTGAGTTGTAACTCCATGAGATTTTCTAGGGATCTAGGGAGAGAATAATGGACCTCCATTAATTAGGTAGCTTCTTATGTTTTTGTATAAATAGGAGAGCCTTCTCCTTTGAAAGGCATGAGTAAAGTTGGGGAAATGCCCATGTTTTGAATATAGAATTTGGATTTGGCACAATTCTCAAGAGTGTTGTTCACCTTGATTCGGTTATTCTTACATTTGGAGCCTCTCAACTTGCCATCTCTCATGCTTTTGGATTGGCCACCTACAATGTGTGAGATTTATTGTTTTTCATAGATTGAGATTTATTACTTTCATAGATTAATATTTATTTCTTTCATATCTCTTCTTGTGTGAGAGGTTAAGAGTGATTGTCTTTATTTGCTTTCAACCTAGAAGTTAAGAGCATTTGTTTTTATTTGCTTTCATATATTTTCATGTGTGAGAGGTTAAGAGTGAATGTCTTTATTTGCTTTCTACCTAGAAGTTAAGAGCATTTTTTTTTATTTGCTTTCATATCTTTTCCTGTCTGAGAGGTTAAGAGTGGTTGTTTTTATTTGCTTTCTATCTAGAAGTTAAGAGAATTTGTTTTTATTTGCTTTCATATCTTTTCCTGTGTGAGAGGTTAAGAGTGATTGTTTTTATTTGATTTCTACCTAGAAGTTAAGAGCATTTGTTTTTATTTTCTTTCATATCTTTTCTTGTGTGAGAGGTTAAGAATGATTGTTTTCGCTTTGATTTCTGAAAGAGTGGTGTGCTTTTTAATTCCTGCAAGATTGAAAGATTAAGATTTCAATTATGCGCGTTGTACTATAATTTATTTTGAATTGAGTGTTGAATTAGAATAGGTGAATTTGGTTTTTCATTATTTGGTTTCATAGTTAGATTGATCTAAATTGAAAGTTAATTTCTAGCGTATATAGTGCATGCATGCTTCGCAAGTTTTACGAAACCCACGGGTTGACAATTAAATGATGGGTAATTAATTTTCCTCAACATGTAGCAACTGATTTAATTTTCCTACTTATTTCACCATAAGTTATTCATGAAATTACTTCAATAAACATTAAAATAAATATTACTGCAAATATCACACTGTAATACAGAAACAATCATATGCACAACAATCAACACATTGACACAATTATTTTGGACATATGTCCTCGGAAAAAACAAATGTGGGAAAACCGGTGTAGCAAGGGAGAATTTTATTATTCAGCAATTTTATAGTACAACAGGGTGCCAAACTGGCTTACCCATAGATAGACAAATTCTCCAGCACTTCTTCTGAACCCAGCGTCATCCCTACTAGCCTCTGCATGACTTGAAACCCTCTGCATCAACCTGTTGAGACTCTACGTGGCATCTCTAGGCTTTTGTGTCACTCCTGCAGCCTCTGCATGGATGACGCATGCCCTGTTGGCTCTGCACATCTCTGTTACCTCTGCGCAGTATTTGCTACCTCTGCGTGGCTCCCTCTAGCCCTGCATCTGCCTTTTCTACCTCTACGCTGATCTCTCATCTCTTTGTTCCGTACTTTCTACCTCTTAACTACTGTCCAAACCACTGGTTCAATTTCTCAGCAAACCTCACTCCAGAAATTGAACTGAACGGTCTCCCTCAGTGTATTCTCCAAGTGCCACTCAAGCCTCCTCTTAAACTTTTCTCGTTGACAAATCAACGGTTGAGATTAAGTCCCTAATCAACGACTAAGATTAGATCTAGCTTGATCCATTACTTTTGGACCATTCTAACACAGTTCATATTAATTCACATTAATATTTTATTTTCCCTAAGTTTAGACTTATGAATTACATTAAAAATATGAATTATTTTAATATATCCCAAACTGTTTAGAATCTGCCCAAACCCTTTGTGGGTATTGGAGAGCTTATGTGCCTTAGCCTCTCCACCAAGTTTCGTGGCTAGAGCACATCCGATGCTACCCAAAATCAACACTCCCTCTTAGCAAGACTGTGCTCTAGCAAAACTCCTCACTGAGCATCACCCTGATCATTTGGCATTAGTTCTTGTGTTGATGTTAAGCCTTCCTGCACAACATCCTCTGCACTATTGTATCTTGTATTGCTGCCCATGGCTCTGCCATAGCTGCATCTGACGACAACTCCCTCTACATCTATGCTGTTACTGGTCCTTTCTCCCAACATTGCATCTGCACTGCAACTCCCTCTTCATTCGTGTTGTTAACACACTCATTTCTACTTCTGAAAGGGGTTCTTTACCATCCCCATATTTTCCCTGAAGTAGTCAAATTTTGACTTTCCAAGGGCCTTAGTGAGGATATCTACCACTTGTTCTCCTGTAGGAGTGTAGCTCAATTGTACAGCTCCTCATTGGACATAGTCTCTGACAAAGTGACACCAGATATCAATTTGCTTCGACCTATCATGAAACGTTGGATTCTCAAAGAGTTTGATGCAACTCTAATTATCACACATGATCCGGGTCACCTCTATATTTCTTCTGAATAGGTTCACCAATAGTTTTCTGAGCCATATGGTCTCACATGAAGTTGTGATTGCTGCCATATATTCTGCCTCAAATGAGCTGAGAGCCACGGACTTCTGTTTCCTACTACACCAAGAAGTCATTCCTGATCAAATGTTGAAACAGTACCCAGAGGTGAGGTACTTTTCTGATCCACTGAACTTCCTACCCAATCTGCATCAGTAAATCCACTCAACCTGGTATCCTTCCCCTTGGTGTATAAGAGCCCATAATCAATTGTTCCCTATAAATACCTGAGAATGTGTTTGGTTGTTGCCTAGTGTGCCCTCTTTGGTTCCACCATGAACTGACTAAGGGTGTTGACAGCGTAGCAAATATCTATCCTGGTATTGACCAGATACATCAAGGAACCTATGAGCTATCAGTATAGGGTGGGAGTGACATCCTTTTCTTCTGATGCATCAATCTTCTTCCAGTTTGTGATCATTTGCATAGCCATAGGTCTATAGTCTCCCATCCCAAACCTTTTTAGGATTTATGTAGCATATCTGCCTTTCCTAAGGAAGATTTATCCTTTCTGCTACCAAACTTCCAACCCTAGGAAGTAGTGCATTCATCCCAGATCCTTCATATAGAACTATGTGGCAAGATTATTCTTGCAGTTCTCAATGAGTCTAGATGATCCTGTCAGAAAGAGATCATCCACATATAATACTAAGATAAGCGGCTCATTCTCTACGACCAGATAGTAGACATTCTGATCCGCATCACTCTTGAAAAACCCCATCTTCTGCAAGTAGCCATTTATTCGACCATACCACGCTCTCGGTGTCTGCTTCAGACCATACAAGGATTTCTTCAATCTCAATACATGAGATTTATTCTCATGAGTTTCAAAGCCCTCTGTTCAATGTATACCTCTTCTTCTATTACCTCGTTCGAAAATGTCGGCTTGACATCCATCTGATGGATCTCCCATCCCATCTGGGTTGCAAGAGATATCACGGTCCTAATAGATGTATACCTAGCTACCAGGGAGAAGGTTTCCTCATAGACAATCCCTTCCTTTTGAGCATACCCCTTACCCACAAACCTGGCCTTGTATTTTTCAACATTGTCATCCGCAGCATATTTGATCTTGTAGATCCATCTTGAACCTACCACAAATTTGTCTTGAGGTATTAACACCACCTCCCAGACATCATTCACCATTATGGAGTTATACTCCTCTACCATTGCATCTAGCTAGACCTAATGCTGAGCTTCCTCCTTGAAACTGGCAAGCTATCCTAAGCTACTAACACCTGATATCTGTCTGGTTGTTTTCGCTCCCTCTTACTATTCCTTGTCTCACCGATGAAGTTCTCTGGATCACACAGAATCTGACGAAGTTCATTGCTACTTCTTTCTCTGCCAGCAGGTGCTTCTATTCACTCCTCCTACTCATCCTAAGAATCTTCCTGGCCTGAGGAAGAATTCTTCACTTCTGTTGGTTGAAGAGGCATGACCAACGGATCCTCTTTCAACTGCTCCTCGGAAGGCATTTCGTGAGATCTTCTAAAAGCTTTGTCCTCCATGAACTTTACATCTCGTTTTACCACTACCTTCCTACTCCCTAGAAGATAGATTTTGTATGCCTTAGCATTCTCACTATATCCCACCAGATATCCCTTTTCTGCAGTCTATTCCAGCTTCTTCCTCTTCTCTTCGAGTATGCGACAATATGCTAGATTCCCAAATATCCTGAAATGACTTACTTCAGGCATCTTCCCAGTGAAGGCTTTCTCTAGAGTAATATTGCCCAATGTTCATGAGGAGTCTTGTTATGAACGTAGACAGTTGTGTTTAATTCTTCCACCCATAGGAATTTTGGCATATCCTGATCATACAGCATGGCCCTAGTTGCTTCTACAATAGTCCTATTTTTTCTTTCTTCCACCCCATTTTTCTCCGAATTGTAGGGGCTTGTCCACTCTCTTTTGATGCCCTACTTAGGCAAATAATCAGTGAAGTCCTTATCGACATACTCTCCACCATTATCTGAGCACAAAATTTTTATTTTCTTCCCAGTCATATTCTCCACCAGAGCCTTCAACTCCTTGAATCGACAGAAAACATCATCCTTGGTTTTCAGAAAATAAATCCAAGTTTTCCTCGAGTGGTTTTGGGTAGCAGAAGCCTCACAGAATGAGTATGGGGTGCAAAGCCCGGAATGTTTGTTAATATTAAGCTAAAAGAGTCCGCGGAAAGCACAGAGCACGAGCTATAGTAGGTTGAGTCAAAGGATAGTCTTCCCGAAAATATTGTAAAGAAATAGTAATATAGTTGGCCCGCGGTGGGATCGTGGGCCAAGGGAAAGTGTAAATAGAGTAAGGCTCTATGAGGGAAAGGCAATTCACTTTTGATTTTTGGTCCTAAGATGTAATGGGTGAATAGTCTGTGAGTAGTTGTAAGTCCAAGTTAAGGGAGTAGGGTAGAAGGTAGAGGCTCTGGAGTTGTGTGCGCAGAGGCCTGGTAAGTCCGCAGCTATGTGCGCAGACCCCTACAGCTGAGTGCATAGGGTGGATCTGGATATATTGATGAAAATTGATAATAAAGATAAGTTCTTCTGAATTTTGTGCTAATTGCAACTTTACTGTTTTATAATAAATGAACTATTCTGATTTCTGCATTTGCTACAATTGAATACATGTGAATTGGGTTAATCTTGATGCGCGAAGTAACAAAAAGTAATAAATGTTTGCTTACAGAGAGCTTTGACTAGATCAAACCAGTAATAAGCGCAATTAAGGTATTCTGATCTGTGTGGATCTGGTGTAGCGTGAGGCTACAGAATAGCGTGCAAGCCCCAACTCACATCCAAGAAATCCCCAGGGTGCAAAAACCTGGTTCCAGCACCCTCCCCTGCTACCTCGGGTGAGACCTTAGTCCACGCTTCGCGAGCTGTTGCCGAAAGGGCATGTAGCTGCGGGATTTGTTTAGCTCAATAATTCTTCCGAATCTGGGTCAAGCCTAAATAAGCCAGCAAATGGTTCCGTTGTCAGGACCAGGATATGCCTAAGGGGTGTCTAATGTGGGAACACTGGAATCCTACAAAGAAAGAACTCAAAGATTGGTGGGATCTGAAGCTCCATGAGTTCGCGGTTAAGGAAAATAGGAATTCACAGATATCAAAGGAACAGTGGTTGGATCGCTATATCCTCACGAACATACATGAGATCTTCTTTGTAACATTCCCAATAGAATTGTATGAGTTGATCACAAAGTTAGCTAATAGCATGGGAAGGTGCAGATTAGACCAACCGATAATGTGGACTCCAGAGCTGGTGCGTAGACTAGAAGCCACTAAAGACAAACTCGCGTGCGCGGTCGATCACTGGGTAAATCGAATCATTGGGGGATTAATCACAGAGTTCGCAATAGATACCACTGTAAGCTACAGTGAAGTGGAGAGGTAATTTCTCCAAGGACCGCAGATTCGGTACATCAAGTCATTGAACACTTGGATTGAGATGTTGTTGTGCGAAAAACAAATTATGTGCATACATTAATGTCTAGGGTAACACGAAGTGGAAGAGGGTACCGAGGAACGGGAGGAGCAGGGAACAATCCTCTGATTTCTATCTCATGGGAAAGTGAGGAAGACCTTGCTAGGTTCTCGCCCAGAAGTGCAGTCTGGTTGATCACAGAACGCCTTCCACTAATACCACCTCCATCTATCCCATCACCCCCATCACCCACGTCGCGTCCTTACACACCACGTCCTCCACCACCTCCCAAAACAGGGATGGCAGCCGCAATCAAGTTACTGACCTTTCAAGGTATAGGGAATGAAGATCCAAGCCGATTCTGGTTTGTGATAAACTCTGTATGGGACACGCAAGGTATAATGGATGAAAACATCAAAAAGGTTACACTGGTCAGTGCACTCCAGGACCGCACGCTGACATGGTGCATAAAACACTCAACCGACCATCCAAATGAAGGACTAGAAGCTATAAAAGATGCGCTTAATAAGGAATTTGGCTGACCAAAGTCTGAAAACCAATCGGTCATTGGGTTCAAAGAAATAACAATGCTGCGTGGTGAAACATCGTGGCATCTAGACCAAAGATTAAAGAGTACCATTCGTGAAGCTAATATGACGTTGATAGAAGAACAACATTGCGCATTGTTTGTGGCATCATTAACACCCCATCTGAGGATGGCTCTGCCACAACAGAAGATCTCAACCCAGGCCGAGGCACTAGAGACAGCAATGAGGTTATACGTGACCCCGATACCGGACCTAGGGTTGGGAGTTCAGCAACTCCACACACAACTTCAGAACTTAAGTTTGGAAGTACAAAGCTTGAAGCAAGGAAGAATGCCTTGATTAGGAGTATAGCAGTAGGTACAATGTATTAAATGCAAAAGCCACGCACATGACAAAGACCATTGGTCGGTCTTCGTGAACTATCTGGTGGGGGGAGGCCCGATGCCATTAAAATTGGAAGTCCATATAGGACCAAATGCCATGCATGTGCTTTGGTGCGTGATTTTTCAGGAGGGATGGAAACATGCAACAGATAATTGCCATCTATTACAGAAGTATACCCAGACCTCACAGCAGTTATATTGCAATTTTTGTCGATCAGTAGGACATGATGAGTAAACGTGTCAAAGTCATGACTTAATGATGGAACGGACCCCAGCCTACCGGGTACAGGCTAAAACACGGGGAGAATTTCAGGGATGAGGTCGGGGAAGAGGATGGGAACTCGACCGAGGTCATGGAAAAATAACTTGTTATAATTGTGGTGAACAAGGGCACTACGCTCATGAGTGCACTAACCCAATGAGGCTCTCATGTCCTTATTGTGAATAGTTCGATCATGAATTGGTAGATTGTCCAACCTTGCTGGCTCAATTGAGCAAGAAAGGGGTGCTTCAAGCCTTGCCAACCCAAAATTTCTAGATGATGCCTGCAGAACCCCGCGAAGAGGAAACTAGTACAAATATGGTACGAAGGAGTGGCACAACAGTAGGAGGAAACAATGATGGGGAGCGAGGCAACCCACGTATGGCGAACCCTACTGCTGAACTAAAGCAGGGAAGGGTGGGGCCAACCAGAGATCAGTTGAACTTCGCAAAAGCTGCTATCTCAGGTGGGAAGGACCAAATGGAAGCCAAAATGGACCCTTACATGATCCCCTCCTTTCTTGACACATGCATTAAATTGATGCGGAATCAGAAGGTTGTCCAAGGGTTACAGGGATTGATTACCAGGAGCGCCAAATTCAGTGAACCCCAAGTAGTCTGAAGGATAGGACAACATGATTTACACACTGGATGAGAAATGAGAATGACAGCGCAGATAGGAGATTATGAAATGGATCAAGTCATCTTGGATTTAGGCTCGGATGCAAATATATTGCCAAAGAAAACTTGGGAGCATATAGGCAAGCCCGCACTACAATGGTCCCTGATTCAACTACGAATGGCCAATCAGCAAAAAATCTTACCAATGGGCCAATTACAAGGGGTGAAGGTGGATATCGATGATGTAACAACCCATACCAATTTTAAAGTCATAGAGCTTATTGATGATAGCAATCCTTACCCTGCTTTGCTCGGGATTGACTAGGTCATCGACATGAAAGGTATCATCAACTTGAAAAGGTGCATGATGACATTCGAAAAGAAGTCACTTTGCATAGTAGTTCCGCTGGATCCAGCGGAAGGGGAGCGCTACACAGACCCAGTTCGCGACGAGGATAATAATGACGAACTGGATTGCATTTATCAAATAATAGCGCAGCACCCCGGTCAGATGTATTACAATGACCATAGAAGAACCTCGTGGGAATGTGAAAGTACCTGCACTATCGACTCTAAGGAAGAGGTGAAGCACTGGCAGAATCAATTGCAGGAAGTTACAACACCCAATTGTAATAAGGTGACTCAATCAGCACAATGTGAAGAAAAATGCCACCCGAAAGAGCACGACATGACCACTGAAGACCAGCTCACATGTGTAATCCAGGAAAATCCCAATACATCAGCAGACAGGGTGCGTGCACCGATAGAAGGATCGGGGCAGCACAGATACAAGAGAAGGTTTCGACTCCGAAACAGAAGATATGCGCGGCGGTTAAGTTGGCATAAAACGATAGCACGAAGAATACAGGTGTATGATAGATGACCAACAACTCAAACAGACCAGAGTGGACCACAGGATCATCAGGCTAGGGGGAACCTCCTTCCTGCAGCCCAATCTACCACCATCGGCATAGCTTCTCCTACCATAGATGGCGTCTGTGACAAGGTTCAATAGTTGTGATCTGCCATTCGGCGTGCGAACCGATGACTTGATGAGTTGGAACAAATTGAGGCCTGAATCCATGACCACAGTATGAAGTTGGATGAAGCCATAGAGAAACTTCAATTAGAAGTGGCTGCCCTAGATGACGAAGAGGAATTTCCCAAGGAAACCAACATGGCTGGATTTCCTACCTTGAAGCCAGAAGGGCACGCACACCATAAATCCGTAATAAAATCAGAAGGATATCTCGAGTTCTCGCAACCTAGGTCAGGGTGGAATCGAAGGACCCATGGGAAGGGTTCGCCCTTCTGACTATCCAACGGAGGATCAACCCCAGCACCCCAAGCAGTTGAAAGAGGGTGCGCAACTATAAAGTAGGTTGTTGTACAGTGGCACGATATGACCACCGGCTCTCTATAGAAACTGCATCTGCGTCCTTGGGGATACGCTGCTGCAAAGGAAAGGTGGAAAGTGACCATTGAAAGCACTTCTCACAATAGGATGGCGCATTTAAAGCACCTTGAAGTGGGCGGCGGATCAGTAAGGCAAAAGCAAAACTACCCAAGTCACATTTATGAGCTACCACGAAAACACGCTGCTAGTTTCCAAGTTCCATCAATATATAAACAAAGTAAAGATCAGACCACCACGTCGTACAGTCCGGCAAGCGAATCAGTCTGTATTGCCTATATCATGAGCAACAAGGAGGTTGAAAACAGTTCGTGGTTTCAGGCAGTACCACAGCATTACAAAGATGTCATCTTGAAAGCTCAAAGGCCTACCGTAGTTAGTCCACGACCAGAGTCGCTGCAGGAAGCAGAACATTCTAAATCCCCCCGGACGCCAAGGACCAAGAAGAAACCTCCACTTCCAGAATTTGTTCAATGGTCACCATGACACCTGCAAGCTGGCAAGTCCACAATGAAAGAAAAAGGTAAAATTGTTATCAGCGATATCGAGGAAGAAATAGAAGAGTCTCCAACAAGGGTCGAGGAGGACCCTGTACAGCGAGTGCGACGACCCAAGTATATGCCTTGAAGCAAGGGGACGAACAAGGTACCCACAAACTTGGACGAATTCAGCAATACAATAACTACCCCCTCTCTCCCAAAATACATCCTAGTGGAAAATTCGGTGGTTGGCCATGTCGTAATGATGAAATTCGACGATTGCGACCTTGCAAATCGGAAAAAAATTTCCCCATCTAGCGATGGATGCCTTAATGGACCACAACATAGAAGGCATGGTGACAACTCTCCAGCCAAAGAAGTGGTTGTGAAAGGTGGACAAAGTTGGATTACTTTGTCTCCTGGCAATCCCACACTTTCTCTGGCCCCCTATTACTATGTTAGTCATCAAGCAGTTGCTTTGTCTAGTGCACAAGATACCCTATGGGTTGGTAAACCCGTCCGTATCACAGCAAAACTTGTTCACTCGGTATCACATCTACCCTATGCCAGATGCAACCCTCGGGAAATTACGGATAAAAGTAATGATGAAGGGATGATAGAACAACTCAAGAAGACATATAAGCTCACCAAGGGACTGCGAGGGTATGTCATTGAGAGTATCTCCGACGACGCAGTCCGGGTGGCCACTCAGTTGCTCACAAGAAAAGTAATGAGAAAATGTTGGAGCTCTGAGGTCTCCATCATCATTATCGCATTAGCTGAAGAATGTGTCGCGGACGTACGGTTAAATTGGTCACAGTTTCTTTGTGAAGAGTTTCTGGCCAATTGTCGAGAAGTCTAAGAAGAAGGCAAGCCATTCTATTATGTGTGGTTGCTATTGTCTCCCATGTTGGTCACTACTAAGTTACCTGAAGACATCCAGTTTCCTGTTTTAACCCCGGAATGGTCAGAAGCCGCGTAGTATGCGTCCCTCTGGGCGACCAAGGATGCAAGCAAAATTCAGGGGATTAAGATATTTTGGGTGTTGATGGACGCGAATGTGAGTTAGTGGATCAATAAATTACCATGCTTAACAAATGAAGTTTATGAGAGTATGAAGCACATTGTAGAATTCAAATCCAATATGCATCATGTCTACATCCAGGCGCAAAAGGACCCGACCCAGACATGGACCCCTCTCCAGTTCATTGTCACTAATGACGTTGTTCACAAGATTGTCGAGGCTTGGCCCGTGGCTTGGCGAGGACCCACGACAATGGAACAAGATGAAGCTGCTATTCAGAAACAAAAAGAGGTAGCCAAGCGCGCCGCACAACAAAAGAGGAATGAATAGTATGCTGCAGAGGTTAAGGCAGCGCGAGAGGCAAAACTCGCAGCAACGGAAAAACCAGTACCAAGCATGCTAACATCAGCAATGGACAAAGGCACTCAGAAGGAAACCACTCAGCCGGCCACAACGAATATGGCGTCCACTACTATGAGTACCCCACTAAAGCACTCAACCACACCAGAGCAACTGAAGGCATGAAAGAAAGCAAAAGCATCTAAGACTGATAGTAAAGTTACCACCCTAACGGAGGGAAATCTCAATGACATCGAAAACATCATCACGAAGCTACTCGGGAGGCAGTCAATGAGGCTATGTCAGAGAAACACATTGTGTTGGGAGAGCTCCGAATGCAGTTATGCGAACTGGGATCAAGAATTGCACAAGTAGGTCCTAATGTTTCTACAGAAGTCGTCGGTATGACAGCTACAGAACCATTGCTCAGAGCCCAGGTTGCTCATTCTACTCTGATTCCAGCAGGCACGTTGGTCACCAACCAACAGGAAGATCGAGTAATACTAGAACGACTTCCCAGATTGGGACTGAAGGTGGCTGCACTCCCACGTGATAGTTTGCAACAACTTCACAATAACACCATAATTGAACTTCGCACAAGGACTAGCCCTACCAACCAGATACTCCAAGAGCAGAAAATTAATATTGAACAGCTATGGATCCAATGCGATGAAGCAGTCACCCAAAAACAGCAGATCGAAAAGGTAGTAGTGGACGCCTGTTTGAGTGCTTAGGAATTAGTTATTATAGGGGACTTGCCTGTTGAATCCCAGATTCGTACTTTGGCTACGGAGTTTCGAATGACCAAGGAAGAGGCCACAAGGCTACAGCTCGAACTCAGTGCGCAGATCGCAGAGTTGAAATTGCAGGTCCCACCACTAATGCATCCAGAGGTAGTGGTACAGCACCAGAACATTATTGATATGGGGCACACGATGCTTGCATGATTGCTTGAAGAATGTATCGAGTTTCTAACTTAGTCGATTGATATGCTCATTGTCCTTCAGGAAGATCCCCCACTCCGCAAGTTGGAAGCAGAGGTCCGGGAACTTCAGCACGCCTACAATCAGCTCTGAGGAACCATGAAAACCATTTCTATCCCACAACGATTGGCTAAGATGAGGGAGGTGCAAGACATGAAAATCCAAGCTGAAGCCGCGAGATAGAAGGAAGCTGTGGTGAAAGCTCGTATCCAGCCATGGTTGGACAAGGCATTTATAGTTTCAACCACCACAGAGCATAAGGTAGCACACATGAAGGTCGAATGTGCTAGGATGGAGACAATCAAGACAAGGACAGAAATATTGGTACCACAGGTTGAATGGATGCAGTGCATGACGGAAGAATTTGTTGCTAGTACCAGCGATGCACGGAAGTTGTTGGCTAATCTCCGTGCAAAGATGCACGCACCAACTCAGTGACTCGGGACGTGTCACGATGATTGTGTTGGGGGACTGTTGGGTAGCAAAAGCCCCACAGAATGAGTATGGGGTGCGAAGCCCAGAATTTTGGGTAATATTAGGGTAAAAGACTCCACGGAAAGCGCGGAGCGCGAGCTATAATAGGTTGAGTCAAAGGATAGTCCGCCCGAAAATATTGTAAAGAAATAGCAATAAAGTCGGCCTGCAGTGGGGGGAAAGTATAAATAGAGCGAGGCTCTATGAGGGAAAGGAAGTTTAGTTTTGATTTTTGGTCCTAAGATGTAATGGGTGAATAGTCTACAAGCAGTTGTAAGTCCAAGTCAAGGGAGTAGGGTAGAAGGTAGAGGATCTGCAGTTATGTGCACAGAGGCCTGGTAAGTCTGCAGTTGTGTGCACGGACCCCTGCAGCTGAGTGCACTGGGTGGATCTAGATATATTGATGAAAATTGATAATAAAGATAAGTTTCTTCTGAATTCTATGCTAATTGCAACTTTACTTTTTTATGATAAATGAACTAATGTGATTTTTGCATTTGCTACAATTGAATACATGTGAACTAGGTTAATATTGATGCGTGAAGTAACCAAAAGTAATAAATGTTTGCTTAAAGACTGCTTTGACTAGATCAAACCAGTAATAAGTGACTCAATCTATAATAAGCGCTACTAGGGTATTCTAATCTGCACGGATCTGGTGCAGTGCGAGGCTACAGAATAGCACGCAAGCCCCAACCCTCATCCAAGACATCCCCAGGGTTCAAAAACCTAGTTCCAGCACCCTCCCCTATTATCTCGAGTGAGACCTTAGTCCGCACTTCGTGTGCTGTTGGCGAAAGGGTCGGTAGATGCGGGATTTGTTTGGCTAAATAATTCTTCCGAACCTCGGTCAAGCCAAAATAAGCCAACAAGTGGTCATCAATGAAGGTAAGGAAATACTTAGCACCACTGAGAACTTTGACGGACATAGGTCCACATATATCTGAGTGTATCAATCCTAGTACACTCTTGGCCCTATGTTTTCTCCTAGGAAATGTCGCCTTGGCATACTTTCCTAGAGCGCATCCCCTACATACATCATCTCGTTTCGTACTCAGATCTGGAACTCCTGTTACAGTGCTCCTGAGAATCCTCAGATCTACATGGTGCAAGTGACCCATACTTCTATGTCATAGTTGGTTCAAGTCCTTGTCCCCATGACTGCCTATTAGTGCCATTGATGATTCTAGTTGTAATCTATACAACCGATTACTTTTGATCCCAATCTGCACTTTCTTTTTCTAGCTCGGGTGTTTGACACATACCTTTTCCTTGATGAAGTAGATGTCATAGCCCTTTCCTTGTAGTTGTGACATGGAACGTAATTTCATCCCTAATCCTAGTACATGCAGCACATTTGTGGCATGAAACCGCTCTCTCGATTCTATCTGAAAAATTATGATACCCTTCCCTACTAGAGTACACTTTGCCTTGTTCCCCATGGTGATCTGAATATTCATCTTCTCTTTTCGATATTCTGAGAAACACTCCCTGATTCTCGTCATATGCCACGAGGCTCCACTATCTATATACCATACTTCTGATGATGCAGCACTAGTCATGCATGCCACTTCTTCTTCCAGCCTGGAAGCCAACATAGAGAAATCAAAATCTCTTTCTCTTGTGTAATTTTCTGAAAATCTACATGAGTCCCATGAGGTGGATGCCTCTTCATTATGGTCTCAACCCATAACTGATTTTCCCTTTTTGTCGTTGATTACTTCCTCTGATACCATGTGAAAATTCTACGACTACAGCAACTGATTTACTTTTCCTACTTATTTCACCATAAGTTATTCATGAAATTACTTTAATAAACATTAAAATAAATACTACTGCAGATATCACAACATAATACAGAGAAAAAAAAAAAAAAAAAAACATATGCACAAGAATCAACACATTGACACAATTATTTTGGACTAATGTCCCCGGAAAAACCCAATGTGGGAAAATTGGTGCAACAAGGGAGGATTTTATTATTCAGCAATTTTCTAGTACAACAGGGTGCTAAACTGGCTTACCAACAAATAAACAAATTCTCCAACACTTCTTTTGAACCCAGCGTCAGCCCTACTGACCTATGCGTGACCTGAAATGCTCTATGTCAGCCTGTTGAGACTCTACACAACCTCTCTAGCCTTCTACATCACTCTTGCAGCCTTTGCATGGATGACGCAAGCCTTGTTGGCTCTGCATAGTCTCTGCTGCCTCTGCGTGGCTCCCTCTGGCATTGCTTCTGCCTTTTATGCCTGTGCATTGATCTCCCATCTCTCTGTTCCATACTTTTTTCCTCCTGATTGCTCTCCAGACCACTGGTTCAATTTCTCAGCTAACCCCGCTCCAGAACTGACTGGTCTCCCTCAATGTATTCTCTAAGTGCCCCTCAAGCCTCCTCTTATACTTTTCCCGTTGAAAAATCAACGGCCAAGATTAGGTCCCTAATTAATGGCTAATATTAGATCTAGCTTAATCCATGAATTTTGGACCATTCTAACACAGTTTCATATTAATTCACATTAATATTTTATTTTCCCTAAGTTTAGACTTAGGGATTACATTAAAAATATTAATTATTTTAATATCTCCCAAACTATTTAGAATCTGCCCAAACCCTTTCTGGGTATTGGATATATCATGTGCCTTAGCCTCTCCACCAAGTTTCGTGGCTAGAGCACATTCGATGCTACCCCAAATAAACATAGTCAATCCCCTCTACCTGTGAAAAGCCATGGGCGACAAATATAGTCTTATTCTTCTCCGCACTACCATATTTAGCCAACAAGAACTCACCACTGACTTGTCCTTCGGGCTTGGGACCACATCCAAAACATTGTTACAAACTATGGAATCATACTCCTCCACCATGGCATTGACCCAAATCGGTTGTTGTAATGCTTCCTTAAAGGAAGATGGCTTTGTCACAACACATTCACCCATAGGAGCCATGTATTAATTGTACCTCTTGGGTGACTTCCTCTACCTGCGTTAAGAAGTCAGTGCTCCCACATTCTCTTGTGCATCATCCAACAATTTGTCAGTCTCTCTAGTGTGCTTTCTTCCCTCTCTGGAAGACTTTGCTTGAGTGGATGTCTCCACTCCTGGATCCTCTACATGTCACTGCTCCACATCAATATGAGGCTCCTCATAGGCATGTACCTCAAGTTCCCTCCCAAGGTAAACTCACATGGCCTTCTCCTCATCGAATCTGACATCCCTATGAACCACTGTCATCCTATTGGTCGGCAAGTACACCTGATAGTTGTGAGGTGTATAAGTGTACCCCACAAATATCCCCAACTTTCTTTTCAACTCAAGATTCTTCCATGCATCTTTGGTCACATGGAAATATACAGATGACCCAAAAATCCTGAAGTGACCAACATCTGGCCTCTTACTGGAATAAGCCTCCTCTGGTGTCTTCATCTCAAGTGTCTGATGTGGGCTATGGTTTTGAACATAACCATTGTGTTGCATGCCTCAGCCCACAAGTGCAGTGGTAGGCCCTAATCATGAAATATCGCCCTTGTTGCCCCTACTATGCTTTTGTTCTTCCTCTCGGCCACCCCATTCTATTGAGGGTTATGGTGTGTCATAAACTCTCGTTTAATCCCTTCTGCTGCACAAAAGTTATTAAACTCATTTGAGACATACTCACCATATTTATCACTCCATAGGGCTTTAACCTTCTTGTCCAACTCCTTCTCCACCAATTCTTTAAACTCACAAAAATTTGTGAAAGTTTGATCCTTTTTCTACATGAAAAATATCCAACATTTACGAGAATAGTCATAAACAAATATAACATAATATCTTTTTTTAGTCATGGATGTTGTTGAGAATGGTCCACACACATCTGAATGGACTCACTAGAGAATAGAATTTTCTATGTTATCTCAGTTGTGAAAGGAAGACGGTGTATTTTCCCAAAGTACACCCCTTGCATGTATCAACTTACTCAAGCATACCTTTTGGACGACCAGAAGAGATCTGTTGCAATATCTTCAAAGCCCCATGATGCAAGTGGCCCAATCGCCTGTGCCACAACTCGCCAACATCTCGAATCTACACCCTTTTTGCTTTTGTGCTCAAGGAAACACACTCCTCTACCTCCACCTTATAGAGATTCTTCACCCGAATCCCTATCTTCTTTACTTGACTCGTGGCTATGTGTCGAACGAATGCCTTTCCTTTGGAGAAGATCACATCATGGCCTCTATCCTCAAGCATGGCAATGGATACCAAGTTCTTATTTAGCCCAAGCACATAACATTATTCAAGGTGAGTGGAGTCCCATGCTCCCTTTGAAAAGTAATCGTGCCCAATCCATTAACATTATACTTCCCATCATCACCCATATCGATATGCATATGGAGATATTTCTCCTCCAACTCACGGAATAACTCTTTATCACCAGTCATGTGGAATGAAGCTCAATTGTCTAAGTACCATACACTTCCCATCATTGATGACACCATGCATGCAATGAGGGAAAATTCCAATTCGAATTGAGAGTCCAAAGCCTCACCCACCGCTCCTCCTAAGGACTTCTTCTTGGACTTCTTGAGTGGACAATTTGTAGCAAAATGGCCCACCTCGTGATAATGAAAGCACTTAACTTTTGTCATTTCTTTATTCTTATGTCCATGATAAAAATCCAATTTGGAATGGGAATCTTTATATTTCCCCTTCTTATCCTTAATCATTAAGGCACAGTTTTCTTCATCATCAGTCTTTGATGAAGAGCCATTCCTGGTCTTCCTCCCGATCTCCTCCTCCATAAAATCCAACCACAGTTGTTCCCAATCTGGCAGCCTATCCCAACCATTGACAGAGTCCTAATAACTATTCCAACTCTTTGGGAGTCCTAGAAGAGCAAGTCTCACTATATCATCCTCGGTAACCGTGATTCGAACAATTCCAAGTTCATCACATAATTGAGTGAAATTGGTCAAGGATTTTGGAATAGTCTCACCTCTCTCCATTTTGACTTTCGAAGTTTTTCCTTTAGTGCCAATTTCCTTTGGTCACGATTGTTCTGATACAATTTCCTCAATTTTTTCCACATAGCATACAGAGTTTCCTTGCCATGGATACTCTAGAAAAAATGGTATCGATCTCTCTCAAGGATTATCCACCTCGCCTTTGCCACACAATTCTTCCATTGTGCCAAATTATGTGCATCTGATGATGTTGGCTTAGGAATTTTTTGATCAACGAATTCCTTCAAGCCATTATCCTCTAGCACAACCTCCAATCTATCTCTCCAGGCTATAAAATTCGAGTTTCCTTCCAAGGCATACTCGATCTGCAAACCATAGAATGCCATCTGTTGATCCTGAAGTATGTATTCCAAATTTGAATTTCACCTATAACCCAAAACTCAAAACTTCGAAATCTCCTCTAGTATATTGAATTCAACTTTGATACCATATAAAAAATCTTGTAGATTCACAAGCTCATGCAATGTACTAAAGCATAGGAAAAGAATCTACTTCTACTTTCAACCAACATAATCCAATAGATCGATGAAAACAATATGAATAAGAAGAAGATAAATCAATTCCATTGCTCAAAACCCCACTATATGTATTGCATATATTAGAAATATGAGTGAAGATACAAAGCTTGTTCTAATTAGAGAAATTTCGCACAAGTATGCTCAACTCTCTCAGCTCACAAGCTAGCTCTTATCCAACACTTAGCAAAATCTGCGGCTCTCCAAGCCCCTAATCTCTTGCATGATTCCTAGGATGAATAGCCTGTATTTAAAGGGAATTCATGCTTCCAAAACTGCGCAATCCAAACATAGGATCAATCTCTGATGCATGCATGATATTTACACTCCAGTAAATAATACCACTGATATTACACTGTCCCTACACTCTAGTCTCAACTAGGTCTTTCTCTGAACTGACATGCATGAGTTTCTCATGAGGGAATCTTCAGTTAACTTGAGTAGCATTAGTGGATCCATTAGTGCACCAACTGACTTTTAGTCGTCTATTAGTTCCAAAAACAATTTAGAACTAATTTAACTGAACTTAACTCAATAAACTAAGTGATCTAGTTTCCAACTCAATTTAAACTCATACTGGACCCCTAAAATTTAGGGAGAACATATACATGACTACAAAAAGACTTCCAACTTGAAATTCCTAAGCTAATTAAGTTAATTGAACTTGATTAACTATTTAAAAGTTTCTATGGGAATAGAATTCAATTTTAATTCTCAGTTTAATTCAAGGACAAATTAAAATGGAATTTCTTGCTGCCATTTCTCAACACAGGCATCCCCTAGAGTAGGGATATCACATGATCCCAAGCATCCTCTGCAACCCATGTGCATGCCTATGTAGCCTTAGCATGTGTTTGTAGTCTCTCCACCTCAGTGCCAAGAGATGAGGCATGTGAGGCCATATGGATAAGGAAAATAATTGTGGGTATTTTTAGTTAGGAGATGGATCTCATAGTGATTTATTGTGATAATCAAAGTTGTATCACAATATCTGAGAATCCAGTATTTCATGATAGGTCCAAGAACATTGATATCAAGTACCATCACTTGGGGGATTGTGTGCATATGAGAATTATGATGCTACAATACATTCCAAATGAGGAGAATGATGAAAATATATTGACAAAGGCATTGTCAAGAGGCAAATTCGAATCCCATAGGTGTAGGATAGGGGTGGTGCATAATCCCTTTCTTGCTAAGAGGGAGTGATAGAAATTATAGCAAGTAAGGCTCAATTTGACTTTTTCCATAGTCAAATTGAGAAATTTGATTTTTCACATTAGTGGGATGACTTAGATTGCAGTTAGCTAGAGTGACATGGCCTTGTCTACTAGTTAACTAAGTAAATTTGAGTTATAGGCTAGATGTAGAGTTGTGCATGTAGTTATTGCTAAAATTTAGCAATCTAGTTTAGTTATTTTCAGTTGAATTCAGTTAATTGAGCTCAAGTAATTAATTGATTCAGTTGAAGGTCAGTTGAGTAGTAGAATTGTTGTTAACTAAGTGATCTCTAAGTTATACTAGTTAATCAGCTAACAATCACCTAGACTTGCATGGAATTTGAATTTTATACTAGTTGAGTGTACAAGCTTGGAAATTAAACAGGTGATCAATTCCTTGGGAATTTC
Organism: Pinus taeda; assembly: GCA_000404065.3. NCBI lineage: Eukaryota > Viridiplantae > Streptophyta > Pinopsida > Pinales > Pinaceae > Pinus > Pinus taeda. The sequence goes on along the minus strand of APFE031533908.1, from coordinate 60,793 downwards.
ACAAGGAAATGGGGAATTCCTCTATTATTTAGGAGCTCAATTTCTCCTTAATTATGCAAGGAAATAGGAGGAATATGGGGCCTTGAATTGGCTAAGTGTTGAATAGAGAAAAATAATCAACAGGAGAACAGGTTTATAGTGCAGGGTGTGCTTCATGATTGAAGCAAGAGTAATAGTTTCTTATTCTCATATGATTAATGAAAAGTAGCGGAAGGGTTTTTCTAGTTGGTTTCCCCTATAAATCATTGTGTTCTTTTGGATTTGATGGTTTCATTTCATTACATGTGTTTCTAAATTGTTATTTCCATTCCACAAAATTATAGAGGAAATTTGTAATCTCTTGCTTTTAGTTCAAATTCATCAGTAGTAGCAAATTTATATTAATTTCTAGAAGTTGAGCTATGGAGAGCTATTTGTAGATGTGCTAAACATAGGGGATACTTTCATCCCATGTCAATGGATGCTTGGAGTTGTACATGTGCAAAATGTGCACAATCATCCTGCTGATGACCTCTGTGTGGTCATCAATTTGGGGGTGGAAGGAAATGATTTGGTGTGCTTGGTTTCCAACAATGACAAAGGGATCAACTAGAATGAACTTAGTAACCTATTATCTTGATCTAATATGATGGTTTGTGGGATCCAAAAATGTACCCACACCCATTAAAATAAGAGATTAGCAGTGGCTTCTATTGTGATACTCTTCTTGTGTTAGGTCCCTATAATACTAGTGATTCCCCCATTACTATTGTCATTGTAGCCCTTCTTATTATTTTTTTTCCCTTATTGTCCCCATATTGTTATTATTGTGCCCCACAGAAACCCAATATTGTTATTATTGTGACCTTATATTACTATTGTTATGTTGACTGTGATTATATTGTGACCCCTTAGACTCCTCTATACAGAAAGGAGGTTTTGTCATTTGTATCATCCAATAATTGTTCATTTGTGTAATGTAAAGGAGGGTTCCCCCTCAACGAGACTAATTTTGAAGTCGTTGAGCTATCTTTTCTTCTATTTTGTGAGCTGGTTACATAACATTTTGTATTAGAGCCTTGGATTCTAGGGTTCCGCTGCTCCAAACAAGTCATTGTGGAATTTTCGCTATAACATTTTTTCTATGACGTTTCCAAAGATGAAATTAAAACTCATTTGAGCCGAAACCTTGTTGAACCTCAGGTTTGAAATTTTAGATCTTTTCTTGCTATATTTTCGGAGATAGGATCCATGGAAGTTAGGGTTTTTGCAGGCTCCTGAATTATATCTCAAATAGGTGACTTGGGGAAAATCGGCATAACTTTCACTCTAGCCATCCGATTGAAATTTTGTAAAAAATTGTAGAAATAAAACAGCCAGTAGTTTTTTTTGTATCGGTTTCAAGTCCTAAGGTTGAAACAGTGACACATGGCACTTCGTACAAGTTTGATGTACTGAGCTAGTCTAAAATCAAGTCATCATGGGAGATTTGGAATAAATAGTTCTTGGAGAATCCAATATTGATCAGACTTACGGGGTTGGAAAGAGGACTCAGAGATCTACCATAGGATGTAGTTTCAGACCTTGGTGATCCGAAATTACAAAGTTACAACAGATTCAATATCGAGCTCCTACAAAGTGAGAAAAGGTGTTTAGTTTTTTTAAAATTTGCATAAGTTTGGTTTGGAAAATTAGTTTGAAGGAATTCAAAGGGAATAGTGAAGCATACTTATCTTTAATTTATGCCCCAAAGAAATAAAATGGAAACACCTAGTAAGTAACCTAAAATATCTAACATGACTCATGAAGAAAAGGAAGATGCAACATGATATATCAAAATTACAAGACCAAGTGCAACAAAATTTACTCTCACAAAAAGTAACAGAAGCTAATATGGTTGGTTTAAAGAAAGGAATGGAAGCTAAGATGGATGGAGTGGAAGCTAAGATGGATAGTTTAAGAAATATGTGGAAGCTAATATGGATGGTATAGAATAAAAACTTGAAGGCAACATGGAAGATTTGAAGACAGATTTAACAAAGTTGCTACAAGAAATGCTTACTAATGGAAAAAGGGTAGTATAGGAAACTCATGATGAGAACAAAAGAAATTTTAATCATGATTTTATAGACTCTAACATTGGATTGAAGACCCACCATGTTCCAAAGATTGATATGAGGAAGTTTGATGGCAAGGATCCCATAACATGGATGCTACAGATGCAGCAATATTTTGATCCCCATAATGTGAAAACACACACAAAAGGTATGCATTGCAACTTTATATTTGGAACCAAATAAGTTTGTATGATATCAATTGATTTTCTCTCGTAAACAAATTCTCACTTGGGAAATTTTTATGGAATAAATGATAGTGCATTATGAGGATACAAAAAGCAACATTTTTTTAGCTAATTGATAAATCTCAAACAAAAGGGTTCAATGATGGATCACATTGAGGACTTCAAAAAATAGAATATAAGGGTAAAATATATTCTAGAGGAGCATAGGATTGATGTGTTCATTGGGACTTTAAATGATAAAATCCAACATGAGGTTCGCCTTTGGGAACCTGATTCATTGGAGAAGCCATTCAGGTTGGCAAGAAAAATGGAAAGAAAAAATATGGCAACAAGGAAGCCTACCTCTCACAACTATAAATATGGAAGTGTTCTTTCCCCTAGCCTTCCACAACCTACAAGGTTGACAACACAAAAATTGGAATAAAAAAAGAGAAAAAGGGCTTTGTTATAGTTGTGATAGCAAATACACAAGGTCATAAGTGTGCTAAGAAGAAATTATTTACATAGATTGTGAAGAGGAGGAAGAGAAGGAACGAGAAATGTCAAAAGAAGAGAATATAAACCAGGAAAAAACCCTAGAGAAAGAAGAAATGAATCTAACCATATCTTGTAATGCATTGGCCGGAATTACCACTCCTCAAACTATCAAGATAGAAGGACATATCAAGAATAAAAAGGTAATCGTGTTGATTTATTTGGGAAATACCCACAATTTTATTCATTGTAAGATAGACAAAGAATTGAATTGCTTCCTATATCTAGCACTAGAGTGTCAAGTGATGATTGCAAGTGGAGGAACCATAAATTGCTCTGGAAAGCACCATAATATCAAGCTATCCATGGGATTATATTTATTGAATGGCCCAATGCTTTCCATTACAATGGGTGGTGTTGATTTTGTACTAGGAGTCCAATGGCTACAATCCTTGGGTACAATAGCTTTTAATTTTCAAGAAATTTTCATGAAATTTTGTTTGGAAGGAAGGGAAGTTGAATTAAGGGGTATCGTAGGGAAACTGAGAAATATAATCACCTCTAATGGAATGATAAATCTTATAAAGACATAACAACGAGGCGTAATTTCACATTTATATTCGCTAGAGGTTCCCACATCAAAATCAACTATTTCTCCAAATCTCCAAAAAGTCTTGGAAAATAATTACAAGGTATTTGAGACTCCCAAAGGCCTCCCACCTATTTGTGATCATCATCATGCTATTCATTTGATTCTAGGAAGTGTTCCTCCAAACATCAAGCATTACAGATATCCCTATGCGTAAAAGAGTGAAATTGAATGTATGGTTGCAAAAATGTTGGAGGCTGGTATAATTCAACCTAGTCAAAGTTCTTACTCTTCTCCAATAGTATTGGTGCACAAGAAGGATGGATCATGGTGCATGTTTCTGGATTATAGGGAGTTCAACAAGCTCACTATTAAAGATAAATTTCCCATTTCGACCATTGATGAATTATTGGATGAATTGCATGGATCAATTTACTTCACCAAGTTGGATCTTCATTCAGGATATCATCAAATCAGAATGAAGATTGAAGACATTCCAAAAAACAACATTTAGAACTCATGAGGGTCATTATGATTTTTTCGTTATGCCTTTTAGGCTTACCAATGCATCTTCTACATTACAAGGTTTGATGAATTCCATTTTCAAACCCTTCCTTAGAAAATTTGTGTTAGTATTTTTTGATGATATACTAATCTACAACAAGTCTTGGAAGGATCATGTTCAACATGTTGACAAGGTGCTCAAATTATTGGAGGAGAAACAATTATATGAAAAAAGTTCCAAATATTTCTTTGGAGTACAAGAGGTGGAATATCTGGGTCATATTGTATCTCATGAAGGTGTTAAGGTGGACCCTAGAAAAATTAAATTCATTAAGGAATGGAAAATCCCCACATCCATAAAGCATCTTCGAAGATTTCTCAGGTTGACAGGGTATTATAGCAAGTTTGTTAAGAATTATGGGAGAATAGCAACACCTCTAACAACATTATTGAAGAAAGATGCATTTCATGGACTCCAAAACCAATGAAGGGCTTTGAACATCTTAAAGAGGCAATGTGTCAAGCACCAGTCTTAGCTACGTCGGACTTCACAAAAACATTTACTGTGGAATGTGATGCCTCAGGAAATGGAATTGATGTCATTTTAATGAAATAAGAAAGACCCATTGCTTTCAAAAGTTGTCCAACCAAATGAAAGTATTTACATAAAGCTATTTATGAGAAGGAAATGTTGGCAATACTACATGCACTTAAGAAATGGCGACCCTACCTAATGAGAAGACACTTAAAGATAAAGATAGATCATGATAGCCTTAAATACTTTTTCGAACAAAGATTATCTTCAGAAGAGTAGCAAAAATGGATCACAAATATCTTGGGTTATGACTTTGAAATCATCTACAAAAAAGGGAAGAAAAATGTTTTGGTAGATGCACTCCCAAGAAAGGATGAGGATGTGGAAGCATTGCTTTACGCCATTTCTATTATCCAACCAGATTGGATAAACGAAGAAAGGGATGAATGGAAGAATGATGAAGAAGTGTGCGCACTCATTCAAAAGATACAACAAGATCCCAGTACACATGATACATTTAGATGGAAAAATGATTCGTTATGGTACAAAGATCGCTTATACCTACATAAGAATTCCCAACTCAAACAAAATATTCGTATGGAATTGCAAATCTCTCCCTTAGGAGGGCACTCATGATTTTTAAAAACTTACCACAAGGTTGAGAAGGATTTCTTTTGGGATGGCCTTAAATTGTATATTCGAAAGTTTGTGGCGGAATGTTTGGTTTGCCAACAAAATAAAGTTGAAACAATTAAGACCCCAGTTCTATTACAACCTTTATCCATTCCAAACCAATGTTGGGAAGAGGTTTCAATGGATTTTATCATAGGTTTACCCAAGTCCGAGGTAAAGAGTGTCATCATGGTGGTAGTTGAAAGACATACCAAGTATGCACATGTTTGTGCATTATCTCATCCATTTAAAGCGAATACAGTTTCTAATGCATTTATGGAAACAATTCAAAAGCTACATGGAAACCCAAAGATTATTGTAAGCGACGGAGATCCCATTTTCACTGGAAATTTTTGGACAGAATTATTTTCTTGTCTTGGTACTTAGTTAGCTCATAGCTCATCTTATCATCCTCTATCTGATGGGAAAATCGAGATGGTAAACAAATGTTTGGAATGATATATTTGTTGCTTTGTATCTAATAGACAGACATAATGGGTCAAATGGTTGCCTTTGGCTGAATGGTGATATAGCACTTCCTTCCATACTACAGCAAAAATGACCCCATTTATGGAACTTTATGGATATCATCCACCGTCCATAACATAATATTTAAGAGAAAATTCCAAGGTTCAAGTAGTGGAAGATCACATCGAGCATCAACAGCAAGTTCTCCAACTCTTAAAGGATAACCTCACTTTGGCACTGAATAGAATGAAACAATAGGCATATCAACATCGCAACGAAAGAAGTTCTGATGTGGGTGACCAGGTATTCCTAAGGATACAACCATATAAACAAATGTCCCTCAAGCAAGCTAAGAATGATAATAAATTATCAACAAAGTATTATGGTCCGTACAAGGTGTTGCAAAAGATTAGTACTATGGCATACAAATTGGAGCTTCCTTTAGCTTGCCGAGTGCACCCAGTTTTCCATGTTTCATGCTTAAATAAGGTAATAGGTGGCAAGCTCCTAGTTTAAACAATATTTCTAGGACTTAACGAGGAAGGAAAAATCATATTGGAACATGAAGCAGTCACAAAAACAAGAACTCGACAACTATGAAATCGATCGATTTCAAAGTATCTCATCAAGTGGAAGAACTTACCCACTGAAGATTCCATATGGGAGGATGAGAATTTTATACAGAAGCATCTAGAATTACTCAAGTGTTGAGGACAACACTTTTTTAAAGAGAGGGGCATGCTAGGTCCCTATAATACTAGTGATTCCACCTTACTATTGTCATTGTATCCCTTATTGTTGTTGTTGTGCCCCTATAGTCCCCATATTGTTATTATTGTACCCAATAGAAACCCATTATTGTTATTATTGTGACCTTATATTATTATTGTTATGTCAACTTTGATAATATTGTGACCCCTTAGACTCTTATATATAGAAAGGAGGTTTTTTTATTTGTATCATCCAAGAATTGTTCATTTCTGTAATGTAAAGGAGGTTTCCCCTCAGAGAGACTGATTTTGAAGTCATTGATCTATCTTTTCTTCTATTTCGTGAGATGGTTACATAACATCTTGTAGGCAGCCTAAATGGCCATCTAAGAAAATATATCAAAGACCATAAACATGCAATCATTATCATTCTTTGTAGAAGGAAGGCCAGACATATAGTCCATCAAGATGGATTCTAAAAGTTGGTTAGGAGTATTCAAATGGGTGTACAGACTTTGCTTCTTATTGGTTGGTTTGGAAATGACATAGTTGGTGCAAGACTTGATATAATTGCCAACATCCTTGATGAGCCTCATCATTGGGTAATTATATGGGCCTTAATTCACCTCCTAGCTTAGTCAAACCAATTGTTCTCATAACTTATTGCATGCTTTTGATTATATTTTGTTTATGAGGTGAGTTAGAGTTGGATATTTTTTCTTTGTGTTCTAATGTTCATTTAATGCAGGATTAAAGGAGAAAATCAAGGAATTTTGGCAAAGACCAAGGTCAAAACTCGAATGGGACAAGGGAGAGGGATTATAGGAGGTAAAGCCTCCTCATTTACTACCCCTACATTCAATATTCCTCCATCATCTCAGAGTGCAAACAACTAAATCATGAGGACTAGAAGGCAACTGATCAAGTGAGAGACAAAGCACTAGTTTATCTCGATTTTGGGATTCGAGGCTCCATAATTTTAAGGAAGTCGTTGGAGACTTCAAATGTATAAGTAGAGAGGCCTAGTACCTCAGTATGATTTGAATTTTCATTGTAAAACATTACTCTATTTTCGATCTGCAAGACTTGTGACAGTCCTTTTTTATGTAATTTGTTGTTTTGGTAATAAGAATGAGTTTTTTTTTTAGCCATCACGGAGTTAACTCAAAGGGGTTGTTGTACCTTAAGAAACCAATTTCCTGGTTGTAGATAAATTGTGCTTAAGACATTAATGTTTGTAATTACTGTTACTTATTTGTCACTTAATTACATGTTGTTTTCTCAAATGAAGGACCTGGGAGACTTGATTTTTAACTCTCAATATTTAGGTGACAAGGAAATATCAAAATTCCATTTGATAGCTTAATATGAATGATAAATGAAGAAAGCTTGAAGAAGTCAGAGACAATATGTTGTTTAACACAGGATCTACTATCTGTGACACTTGGGCAAGTTAAAGATAATATGTTGCCTTACACAGAAACTACTATCTGTAACTTAGAAGAATTATGAAAGTGAGAACTGATTCATAGACAATATGTTGTTTAACATAGGATCTACTATCTATGACACTTGGGGAAGTTAAAGATAATATGATGTCTTACACAGAAACTAATATCTATAACTTAGAAATGAAGGTGAAAATTTAAAGTAAAGGAGTGCTCTTTTAAGGAACTTTAACTTTATCTACGTAAGAAAGTAAACACCTATAGCTTCATTACCATACTTGAAGGAAGAAAACATAAGATGACACATAACAGAGAAGTCACAAAATCATACCCAACAATACATGGAAACTTTTGATTCTTTCATTAATCAACAGTTATATCAGCAATACAGTGGCCTAGTCTCTAGGTTCTCCCAAAATTTCGAACCCATTACAATTCCCTTTTCGGGCTTTTATCTCTTCCCTCTCTAATTAACTATCAAATCAGTTTTGGAAATTGATTTCTTGAAACAGCTAATAAACCACTTTATAACAGTTACAAAACTATTTCCTATTTGAAATTATTCAACTTTATTACATATAAAATATTGAAACTTAGAACATTTGTAAAACTGCGCCAAAATCTTTGCAAGGGGTCCACATATATGTCGGGAGTGTTCTAATTAGAGGAAACACAAAGAAATCCAACCAATCACCTTTTCTTTGGATTCGTCTCTAACATTTATTTTTCCCTTTACACAGCGAAATCGATGCAAACCTTCGATTACCACGGAACTCAAAAAAGAATTAACTATGTATAAAATCCATTGGTTCTGCCTTTTCAATGGTCTTCTGACTCCCTTGCGGACTCGATTAGACATAGATCTGTATTTAATAATTCATTGGGTCTGAAACCCATCACAAATCGCAATCGAAACTTTCCGTTGGTGTATTAACCCAAACCTTAACAAGCTGCTATATGGCGGACCCACCGGAAGTATAAAACATGGCATATATAATATCGGGTCCAGAATCCCCATCGCAAATCGCAATCAGCGGAATGAACCAACACATATACATAAGGCATTCTACAGACCCGCCGAAGTTATTAAATGCAATACAGATATTTTCAGTTCTGGACCTTATCGCAACTCGCAATTGGCGAAACTCGCGTGATACTTCATACTACTGCCCCACTATGATTTGCGATTGTGATTTGATCGCATTGTAACCTTGGCTGAACCGGGGACCGATTCTTTAACAATTGCTTTTTTGCAATCTCGATATATTACAACAAACAAAGTACTTCATTACTTTTAGACTTTGCGGGGGTAAAGAATATAAGGGAGCTTCATTGAGGTTGAACCCCCGTAGTGATTTTAGGCCACACATTGTGATAAAACTGATAAATTAGGCTTAAATCACAATATAAGCTACAACATCTAGCGCCACCTGGGAATAGTTCTTTTGCCACAAAAGCACTAAGAACCGCAGATTAGTGTGTTTTCCTTGGGCATGGAGTCATACATTGGTTCACCAAACTTAACCGTGTGAAAATTTTGTACAGTGAACCCACACCGATATATGTAGTGATAGGATGCTCGTGCTTTGATAACAAAATATTGAGAATCATATATCAGTAGGCTTAATTGGGCAAGAAGTCCAAAACTATGAAAACCCTGAAATTTGACAAACTGAAACCTGACATTCTTGAAGTCTGAAACCTCTGCAAACCAGTTTCCAACTGGGACAGTCATCCTTATTTATCCACTAAAATTAAACTAAAGAACTGCAACTAAAAACCAAATGCTCAACACCTGAGCTTATTTATGTACATGTTCCTACCTATGTGCATGACTGATCTCCATCAGGTGAAGTCAATCTTCCAATGGTACTAGGTTAGCATTTGAGTGCTTGATCTAGAACCATTCTGCTAGTGAATCTTGAAAATACAATTCATCCTGAACCGAAAATAAACTATGCATAAGGGAAGCTCACAACAAAAGTTAGGAATATATCTGCAAAGTAGTATGTGTAGACTGTTGATAAATTCCTCCATGTAATCTGCCACAGGATCTTCAAAAGTATAAGAAAAAATATGGTGCTAATCAGCTCCAAAAAATAAATTCTCTATGTGTGAAGGTTCTTGCTCGAATAAACCTTCTATTGGGATAATAAGCTCAACAGAACAATCAGCAACATCTTTAAGAAAATGATCTATGTAACTTTTATGTCTCCACTTTTCATCTCTAAGCTTTGATTGAAAATAGTTTGTAATTATAACCTCAGGAAGAAAAAGAAATGTTTTCACATCACTATATGACATATGGTCAACTTCAAATAGATTTTTTACCTTTGATCCATGGGCATCATTGTGTTCTTCAATGCAATGATGTACAATCTCTTTATCAGCTTTCTTTTTACATAAGATAGCCTCTTTTGCTATGATAAATGTCTCAATATATTGTTGTCCAACATATCCCACTTGCTGGTTTCTTCCTGTATGTTCAACAACCAACTGATGAACTTGAAGAGCTTTGTCCTATTCCCCATTTAAACCATTTTCATTATAGATAGGAGGACCATCAAATTAAAAAATTAATATCTCTGGGGATTTATTTGAAACTTAATTATTTCTCCCTCTTCTCGACTGTTGAGTAGGAATTCTTGATGCATGTTTTAACTTTCATCCATCTGAATACTCTCTTGATTTGCTTGGAACAGAGTCAATCAATTCTCTGCTTGGGAGATTATTTAAGAAAAATGTTTTATAAACTTCTCCGCATCATTTTGAGAAAATTATAGTTCTTTGCTTTCAGACACTTGCTCATAATTAATCTAACTATAACCTCTCTGGATGCTTGATATATTATCAACAAGATCCTTAGTCTCCTCAACAGGATTATCTTGAGCTTTTAAAGTTTCATTAGAATCATAATATTCACAACAACCTTCAAAAAGAAACTCATGTGCATAATAAGTTCCACAAAAAGAATTGAATACTGAATGGAAATCTTTCAAAGATGAAATGCTTGAATGAGGCAAAGACCTGAACCAAACCCTAGCTTCTTGGCCCAAAGAAAACATAAACAACTTCATCTTAACATCTTCATGAATGATGCCCTACTGCTCCATGCATTCATGAAAATCTTGGAGGTGCTAAGCTGGATCTTCATATTCCTTTCTACTGAATTTTGGAAGATACTCATTCCATGCATAAAATGTAGGCATATCATGAGGATAGTTGGTGATCCCAGTAAAATCAAATGGATCAAATTTATGGACTAAGAATGCAGGGAGAGCCATTAAAACCCAGAAAAGAAAATTTCAAAGTGCAGTGGAGTCGCCAATTAATGTTGTAAGTGAAAATCACAGGTGTGAATGTACAACCAACTATGGAAACTTGTCACTCTCAAGAATCAGCTTCAAACTTAATAAACCTAGGGAAAAGTGATCTTATTCAATTGTTTTGCAGGCTATGGTTCTTGCTACTATAGAGTTGCCTTTTATTGCTTTTATTCAAAACAACCAATTATTTCCTCCTCACTGAACAACAAGAGGAAAAGCTTAAAAACCCAGGGAAAATTGTTCTTGTCTTCTCTCCATGGCAACGGCACCAATTAGTGTTGTACCTTAAGAAATCAATTTCCTGGCTGTAGTGAAATTGTGCTTAAGACATTAATGTTTGTAATTATTGTCACTTATTTGTCACTTAATTATATATTGTGTTCTCAAATGAAGGACCTGGGAGACTTGGGTTTTAACTCTCAATACTTAGGTGACAAGGAAATATCAAAATGTCATTTGATAGCTAAATATGAATTATAAATGAAGAAAGCTTGAAGAAGTCATAGACAATATGTTGTTTAACACAGGATATACTATCTGTGACACTTGGAGAAGTTAAATATAATGTGTTGCCTTACACAGAAACTACTATCTGTAACTTAGAAAGGAAGGTGAAAACTTCAAGTATAGGAGTGCTCTGTTAAGGAACTTTAACTTTATCTACATAAGAAAATAAAGACCTACAGCTTCATTACCATACTTGAAGGAAGAAAACATAAGATGACACATAACAGAGAAGTCACAAAATCATACCGAAAAATACATGGAAACTTCTGATTCTTTCATTAATCAACAGTTATATGAGGAATACAGTGGCCTAGTCTCTGGGTTCTCCCAAAATTCCGAACCCATTACAATTCCCTTTTTGGGATTTTATCTCTTCCCTCTCTGATCAACTATCAAATTAGTTTTGGAAACTAATTTATCAAAACAACTAATAAATAGCTTTATAACAGTTATAAAACTATTTCCTATTTGAAATTATTCAACTTTATTACATATAAAATATTGGAACTCAGAACATATGTAAAATTGTGCCAAAAGCTTTGGAAGGGGTCCACATATATGTCAGGAGTGTTCTGATTGGCAGAAACACAAAGAAACCCAACCAATCACCTTTTCTTTGGATTCGTCTCTAGCATTGATTTTTCCCTTTACACAGCGAAATCGACGCAAACCTTCGGTTACCGCAGAACTCAAAAAATAATTAACTCTATTTAAAATCCATTGGTTCCACCTTTTCAATGGTCTTCTAACTCCCTTACGGACTCCATTAGACATAATCTCAATCGGCTCTTTCAATTGGTGTATTAACCCAAACCTTAACAATCTGTGATATGGCAGACCCACCTGAAGTATAAAACATGGCATATATAATATCAAGTCTGGAATCCCCATCGCAAATCGCAATCAGCGGAATCAACCAACACATATACATAAGGCATTCTACGGACCCACCGAAGGTATTAAATGCAATACATATATTTTTAGTTTCAGACCTTATCGCAAATCGCAATCAGCGGAACACGGGTGATACTTCATACTACCGCCCCACTGCGATTTGCAATTGCAATTTGATCGCATCGCAACCTTGGCTAAACCGAGGGTCGATTCTTTAAAAATTGTTTTTTTGTGATTTCGATATATTACAACAATTCATTGCTTTTAGACTTTGTGGGGGTAAAGAATATAAAGGAGCTTCATTGAGGTTGAACCCCCGTAGTGATTTTAGGCCACACATTGTGATAAAACTGATAAATAAGGCTTAAATCACAATATAAGCTACAACGGGGATAAATATTTTGGGTTAGGGCCCAACCCTAGTAGCCAAGGCTCCTATTGATTGTACATGTATGTTTAGTGTAGATTCATAGTTTAATTGCTAACTTACCTATTAGATGCATTTCCATTACAAGTAGTCTCGATTAGATTGGTTGTGTGATAGGTTGTTCCATTTGTGCCTTATTGCAAGTAGAAGGTTAGCAAGGAGAAAAATTATCACCACAAGGTTTTTAGCAGGTGTCTCGGCCTCACTTCCTCCCTTTGGGACCATGACTTGAGGAAGGGACCCTTAAGCAGCCCCAAAAACACATATTTCTAGTTATTTTATGAGCTTTGGAGTTTGATGTATTTACCATAGTATTTGTTGAATGTTGCAAGGTAGATTTCTTTGTCATATTTTCCATATCCACTTCTGTAGTAGATCTCACTCATGCTTTCATTCACTTCAGCAACTTTCTTCATGCATAATAAAGGCAGTTGATTCATTAGTTTTTCTTTTCTAGTTTATGAAAAAATTTCTTGTTGCATGACTTTTTGGAAGACACACATGTTTTATGCAGAGCAGGTGCTTCAAGAAGAGACCAAGACTTCAGAGCCAGCAACCACCTTCCACTTCATCCACCTTAGCCATCCCTTGTCTCCACCATTACCTCACTAGTTTTTCATCATTTTTCATTGAAATTATCCTTAACACATTGAACGAATCTAGCCATCTCTTATCTTGGATATTGACTCCCGAGTGTTCCTAGACCTTCTAACACTCCATTCCACCCATAACACACCTTTCCTAAGCCTCCCAACACCTCCAACACCTCACAATTAGCTCTCAGTTGTATCTTGTAGGTTTCCTATAATTCCTACAGGATCATCTTGTATGTCTCTAATACATCCTGTAGGTTTTCCTGAAACGGCCTGTTTTGAGGCCGAAATGATGGGAAACCTCTAGGAAGTCACAAAAATCCTCCTAGGACCCCTCCACACCATCCAAGCACTTCATAAACCTTCCATCCATCCTCAAACACCTTCAAGCCACCCGTCACATCCACAAGAATAATTAGTTTGCATACTTGATTTTGCCTAAAAAGACCAAAAAAGTGAAAACATATTTAGTTTAGTTTCTTTACTTGTGCATTAGTATTGTTTGATGCTTTTTACTTCTGCAACTTAGATGGTAGCATTTTTTTATTTTTGATTTAGCATTTTCTTCTTAGCATAGCTTCTTAAATGGTTAATTAGGGTATGGTGTGGTTTCGCATTACATGTTGGCTTTCTCCATTACTGCAGTAGAGTAACTCTCTTAGAGTAGATTTTCCTTCTTCCATCAAAGAATCAATCTTCTTCTGACTCTATAGAATTCTGGCTTGGAACCCTAGTGGTATCTCACCAACTAAACAGTAACAACAAGTATAACCATCACTTTTACTTGTGCATACAGCACTGTCACCTCCAAGTTTATATGAACCTTGGGTTAATAAGTAAAGTTGGTAACCCAGGATTTGCAGCATCCTTGCTGTAATGCTGGCACTAATCAATCCTCTTGAAGTTTCAGCCAATAAAAATACTTCTACAATAGTTCCACTAGCATCTCCACACCGAACTACCATGTTACCTGACTATAATGTGTCTCCCAAATCGTCTTGGCACACTCACTTGAAGAAACACAAAGGTGTCCCAAGTAGCACAATTGTGCATCCTAGAGATGGAAGCATGGAACTTTCTTTCCTTCCATAAATATCTTCTATGTGGAACTAAAATTTTAGCCATTTTTGTATAGTTGTGGCCATATAGAGGTATCGTCCCCACAAGAGTTGACAATTGTGGTCAGTGCCACAATCAGGGGCCGATTGAGACAATTTGCAACATTTTGTTGCTACCCTTCTTATATTTGATGTTCAAATGGAATTTTTGCATGTATGTGGACAATTTCTAATAATTCCCATTCTATAACTTCCCTTGTATCTGCATAAATTGAAGAGGCATGTCATCCATGTGAATGATCATCTCCTTCCCCATAATATAATGTTTACATTGCCATAAAACCTGTATGATGGAATATATCTTCTTATCTTATAATAGGCCATGAGATGTCCTTGTTGAATAAGGACTGCACCAATAGCATAGTCAGAGGAATTTATCTCAATCTCAAATGGCTATTGTAAGTTGGAAAGTTAGGACTAGGGTAGTGTTTTAGTTCATTCATTAGTGGCATGTGAGGGGATCTTGTGGAACCCACACCAATTTCCTATGTCTTTCTTCATCTTCCCAGTACCTCTTTATTTATGGCTTAAATGGCTTGTCCTATGGTGGTCCACCTTAGCTCTGTCCTTTTTTATATGCTTTGGGGATGTCCTTTCCCTACTTCTACTATTAAGGATTCACAGATCTGAAGTCTCACTTCTTCTGTTTAATTTTTTTTCTTGATTTTGATAGTATATCAATATGTTACGCCAAGTGAGGAGATTTCCAAGAACTCGTTTTTTGTCTAGATGTATCTATGAAAATAACTTGAGCACTAGATGTCACTTGGAGTCTTTGATACCAAACTTGAAAGATATTTGTAATTCTAGCACTACTTGATCCGTTGCTTGTCACGGTGTAGTCCATCTCATGTACTAGTCTTCATAACTTCCAACAAGTTAATAGTGTTCCATAATATCATCCCTTAATGAGTCTTGAGTGGATGCAAGTGAAAAAGTGTGGATTCCTCCATCACCCTTTTCTCATAGTATGTTTCCCACAAATTATTTACATGGGGGGCGACCCTAAGGAGTGCAAAGGTAATGTTTTCTCTATCGGATAATTTATGAACAAAAAAATACCCTTCTAGTATATTTAACCATTTTTCTAGTGTATTTGGATCTACATGGACTTGAACTATAGGAATATAGAAATTAACTTGTACCTTAAATGGGGTGGAACCTCCAAAGTGACCACTTGATGAACATGTGTCACCTATTGGCATCTGTCGAAGGATATAAGATAAAGTATCCATCATCTCATTCCTTTGTCACTTGAGGGAGTCTTCAAGCAATAGTTTAATAGGATCTCATATGCTCTCCTCTTTCTTTTCTTCCTCCATGAGAGGTCTTCGAGGTCGGTGATGACATTTTTGCAAGGGCTTAAGGACTTCAAGTCCCAGCTCCTTATAACCAACCTCATTGGGAACATGCATAGAAAAATAGATAAAGAGAAACCTGCTCTAATACCACTGATTCAAAATTTTGAATGGAATGAAATGATATATATATTTATAACCAAAATATAACAATCTAACTTGAATTTCTATTAATAAATGGAAAATTATCAAATTGTATACATGTAGAATGAAAATAGACTAGCTCAAATGGTGGTATCTTATCTATGAGCAAAGATATGATGGCTACATGCCTTCATCGAATTGTCTTACAGTGAGGCTCAGAGGCTTGTTTATCATAAAGAAGCAATGAAAAAATATAAATACCCAAAAACCTAACCCTAAGAGATGAAGTTCCAAAGGCTTGTGGGTTGATATGGGGTAAGTTGGAATGTCAACTTCCTCGGGTTGTAATTTTCGCATACGATATCCATTTGGTGCACACAATAACCCATTGGAAAGCTCTATCCAATTCGTACATTTTCAAATATCAATGACAACTTTAAAATATCAATGCTTTTTTTTCCTAAAAAACTTTATTGAGAGCCTCAAAATGGTTCTGGAAGTTCAAGACCTAAAAATTGTAGAAAAATTACTAGTGGAATAGGTGGGTGGCCACAGTTATCCACCTGGATCAACCTAGGAGTTATTTTAGGAATAAGTAGCTACCAACATATTATGAATAACAATAAGTAGGATAATTCCATGATTTGGTGCAAGGAAACCACATGGTAGAAGAATATGAGATCAGATTAATGGAATTTGATAAGCATGTCTCCTACATGGATATTGATAAAAATTAGGCAGGTCGCTTCATTTATGGATTGAACCTTAAGATATGGAAATGGTTCAAATGTGGAAACCATCCTCAATTACAAAAGTTGCTGGAAATTCTTGCTATGAAGAAGAGAACTTAGACTTGAAAGGGAGAAATAGAATCAGTTTTTCCACAACATCCAAGGATTGTTGAGAAAGCCCCTCAGACCTTCTCTAGGGTAGGAATTTTGAGGCCATTTCCATAAGGAAATAGGGTTGTACCAAGTAGGGAGAAAAGAGGGATTTCAATGGTTGCCATTGCATATTCACCGACAACTTCAAGGACTCATGTAAGTTGAGTTCAAACATGTGGAACTACATGAAGGGTCATGGGTCCCATGGGAAGGAGTTATTTCTATAGTTTTGTAGCGGCTACAACCGCCCTCCAAAATTTTTCCTTATCCCGTTTTGGAGCCTCCCTACAAACCTTTCACAGCACATTGTCTTGCTTCGTCAAGTACACAAGCTTCAGTGTTTTTCATGCGCAAAGGAACCCTATCGATCACAGCTTGATGTATTTCCCTCACAGATTGTTCATCTGGACTGGTCCATCTAGAGGTTGAGTAGCTTCCCCAAGAAAAGTGTGCATTTCCAGACGAAAACCGGTGTTTCCTCCATAAATTGTGCAATTCAGTCTGGCAGCCTATTGGGCTCTAGAATTGCGCAATTCTACCAGCCAACACTCCCAGTAGAAATTGCACAAATTTCCCCAACAGGGCTGCTTAACCCAGAATTTGCGCAAATCTGGGCAGCAGTCAGCCCAGATCCCAACCATAAATGCACATTTTTCTCAAGCAGTTGAGCAACTACATGCATGAGAAGTCTAGTTGACCAGTTCCTCCCGGGACCAAGGAAACTTGACTTGCATGCATGCATGACTTACTCTTCCTAGAATAGAAAAAGGCAAAATGAAAAAGGCATCCCATGATTTAGGGAGCTATTTTTAGCAGCCGAGGGTTACATGCAAAGTTGTTTTAGAATTTTCCCTTCAAGTGTCGCTTTTTCCTATATTTGTGGCATGTGCGTCATGAGCCCAAACTTATTTAGTCAACGCATCATAGCTCATTCTTTCACATCGATCTTGGAGCTCTGACATCCCACAGCACATCCAAGACTCTTCGACACATCTGGCTCATCTATTCACGGGTAAGTGGCCTCAACTTGTCCTTTTCAGCATTTCTGTCACTTTTTGTGTATTTGCTTATATGAGTGTTGTTTTCTTGATTTATTTGAACGTTTTCTATCATTTACATGTATACTAGCTTGTCCTAGCTCTGTTTTAGTTTTCGTTGCTATCTCACTGTTGTCGCAAGCATGAAATTGTTTTGCATGAACATTTGCAGAACCAACGAATCACTTCACCCACATGCATGTTAAATTGTTTGTTGAATATTTCATTCATGTTTTGCATGCACTCTCAATCACTTCTGCTTTCACTTAGCGTCACCATGCATTCACCGTCTTATTTTCTTTCAGTTGCCCATCGGCGAGTCAGGCCAACCTTGGCCCGGACTCTGCTTTCACTGCGACTGCATTGCGCAATATGGGGAAGGAAGGCTCTGCCTTCCTCTCCAGAAATGTGTATTTCTACCCAAAACTGCCCTCCAGGATTATTTTTCACATTTCTAAGGGGCAGTGACTGTTGGCCAAGAAAATTGTGCAATGCAGTCTCTGAGCCTCCAGTCACTCCCAGTTGGAATTGTGCATTGCGCAATCCCAGCATCCAGTATGGATTGCACCTTGCATAGATCCAGCAGCTAGTTCTACCTCCTAGATTGCCTTTTGCATAGTTCTTGCAACCAAACACCCAGCCTCCCAAAAGAAATTGTGCAAACTTGCACATCAGTTTCCCGGGTATGTGTTGTGTCATTCCCTGAATTTCCTTTGTTTCCACTGGCATATTTCTTTCCATGCATGTTTCTTGTCTCCATATCTTTCAAGTGTTCATCTATCTCAATGGCTTCCAAGAGAATAGGATATCAGGACACTGATGGGAATGAAGCTGGAGCAGCAGTTGAGCAAGTTTCCTCCAGTCTACTGATCTATGAAGATAGAAAGTTGTATCTAGACAAGGACATCAAATTGAAGTGGCAAGAGGTAAATGAAACATTTGCAGACATTTTTTCGGAACACCCCGAAGACCATCAGGTGTATGTGAACATTCACAAGTCCAACTTGTACCAGATTTCATGCAGATATCCCGTGTTCCCATGCGCAGACATGATACACTGGATCGTCTCTCACATTGATCCTGAGATGATGACCTTGAGCAGTGTCAGTGGTATGAAGCTTGCGACCTTCTAGGAACGAGATTATGATGAGATGTATCAGATGTCAAAGGCCGTGACTGTCATGGAGACTCCATTTAGCTTGCCCAACAACAGTGCTAACTCCAGAGACATTCTGAAGAATTGGGTAAAGGAGCCAGCTCGATTCAGGTTGACACCCAACCAAGTCTACAAGACAAAGATACTAAGGAATTCATACCAATACTTGATCATATTTTATTGTCAACTGTATGGCCAAGCAAGCATAGAAACCTTCCCACTGATTTGGGTGGTTGCACTGGACCAATTGGCTAGAGAAGGAAAACCATGTAATTGGTCTGGCATACTGGCTCATCAGCTGAAGGAACAAGTAACGAAGGCTTGACAATCACTTGGAGGTATGCATGCAGATATTTACATGTCCGCCTACATCCTAGATGCAATCTGTTCAAGTTGTTGTCCGAATGTAGCTTCAAAGGAGTAATCACACGGTTGTCCAATAATTTTTTTCACCCCTGTGTACAAGATGATATTCAAATAGGATCCACCTTGCATGTCAAACGAAGCAATGGAGGCATTGATAGGCATTGCAGATTGGTATGGCTCACTGTCTAGCACTTTCATCCGAACATTCAGTGCAGAGAAGCCTCCGCATGTTCTGCCAAAGTTTTCCTTGGACATACTTGTCATGCAAGAAGTATCATATCACATCTCAGCAGGATTGACAGCTAGACTACATCAGAAGAAGAAGGCACCTTGGCCCACTCTTCTATTGTGGATTGGGTTATATGAGATCCAGAGTATCAAGAAAGCGATGTCAAATTAGAACTGATGAAGAATTACCCATTCAACCTCTGAAGCTACAATCCATATCACCCACATTGCATTGTGAAGGATTATTGCACGAGAGTTCAGTTCAACTAGATCTACGAGGCATTTCATTGGGCTGAGGAGGACCCATGGAGATATTGCTACAGTTTCTCCAGACTCAATGAACCGGTCAGCTTTGCTATTGAGTGGTTAGTGAAGCAGCGTGAAGCAACATCATGCAGATCACCAGAAGTAGCAGTACTAGCAGCAATGGCAGCAGAGCCAAGCATACCAGTGTGCAAAAAAGGGAAGAGGAATATTATCAATTTCATGGAGGAGGAGAGAAGCTGCAAGTTTCAAGCAGATCCACTTATAGAGAAAGTAGCTATAGCTATAGAGGTAAAGAGGCAGCAACGTGACAAGCAAATCTCATGAAGGCAAAAGGATAAGAAGAAAATGGAAGAAGCAGAGAAGGAGTTACATGAGCTGAGAGAGCAACTCTGACAGGAACAAGAGCTGTGCAAACAAGAGAGGGAATCGCAACAATAGAAGATACAGTAGGGGTCGCAACATGTGAAAATAGATGAAGCAACACCCGTACAAGTAGTTTATTCATCTGAACAACTGGCATCAGGCGAACAGGGTGAACCATCATAGGGGCAAGACTTTTCTCATGAGATAGAACAAGAATTTCAATAGTTGGATGCAGACATGGAGTAGTAGGAGTTGGAACAGGACACCAACCTCATGCCTTACCACAAAGAGGTCGACTCACCCACTTCAATGCATCCAGAAGAGGAGCAAGTCTTGGATGACCAAGGAGGCACTGAGATCCTTGGTGATTAGCTGGAAGAAGAGATGCACTACATCTCATTTGATGAATCCCAACATAAAGTTGTGTAGTCTTGTAGAGTGTCAACTCCATAGGATCAAACATCTCCTACGCAAGTTGAAGAACATGTGATCATGATTGATGTGCGCAAACATCTAGCTGCCTTGGCCCATGTCGAAGCCACTGGCTCAAGTGTTCACTTCCTAATAGCTGAGAATGAGCGAATGGAAAAGGAACTACAAACGACCAAGAAAGGAGGAGACTTGGTGACAATGCCAGCCTAAGCTAAACTGAAGAAGGAAATACTAGATGAAGTATTATCCCTTGACACAGTCATGCGAGAATTGTACTCCAAGTTTGGTACCATGCACAAGGCAGTTGTCCATCTCAACTGATGGCAGCAGCGATGTGCTAGAATAGCACACATCTTGACGAACGTGCATGTTGTTATTGATGACATGCAAACATGGACGATGAAGTACAAGGGAGCCTCAATTATCTTGCCTAAGATGATGAGGGTCAATGCGGTCGAGCCGAAGGCATGCATCCGGAGTCAAATCTGGAATTATGAAGAGCTCCTGTAGTTCATCACTATCATATAGGCCTCCTATGCACGAGTATTCAAGAGTATGGATGTTGTGGTGCACACACATGTGATCCCATCAATTGAGACTCTCACCCAGGTGAAGACAAAGAAGCAGGTCCAACTAGAGCTTGACTCATACTTCAACGAGTTAATGCACATCACCACCAGCCCAGACATGCTTGTCAATGCAAACATCATGCACAAGTATGTTGTTGGTCCGACCACATTAAAGACAATGATGTGCATGCTTTCAGATGAGTTGTATAGAGGAGCCAGAGCAGTGTACCCGGATGCTATGGAGGCAAAGGTCTAGTTTCACATGGATGTCAGTGCAGAACACATGGACACTATCAGGGACTACAAAGTTTGGCATCAATATCTTATTGTTCATCAGTATGAGAATTTTGAGCAGTTGGACTTCATAGTTGTCTAAGTGAGAGTGATGTCTATTTTTGCTTGCTCAAGCCATTTTGTTCACATGGGTACATGTGCATTGTAATTTTGAGTCATGTCAAGTGTAAGTCAAGTGTCAATAGTGGATGTAACAATCATAGAGTAGGTGAAGATTCATGAAGGTAACAGTCACAAAGGGGAATGTCAAAGGCGACCCCACCCTTTGCTATAAATAGTCCCTCATAACTCATTGTATGGGCTTTTGTTCAGCCAATATTTTGATAACACTATCTTGGAAAGAGCTTGGATAGTATTGTAACGCACCTTGGATTCTCCACTGCAGTGAGCTAATTCATCTCTGTGGGGGAGCAAGGGAATGTGGCTGTAACGTTCCACTATTGGGGCTAGCAAGTTTACATGGATGTATTGTATGATTGGAACTTACACTGCTTTATATAATAAGAGCCAGCACGTTTTCATGCATATGTTGTTATTGTAGTTGGATTGTTCCGGTTGCTGTAGTAGTGTATGTTGTTTAACTTACGTAGTTGTGTATGAACACTTAGGTATGAAATTATATGAATATTGTTGCATATGTGTTGTTGGTTTAACCATCACTTTGGATTGCAGGAATGACCGGCTTTCCAGCTTGTGATGCATCTTCGCTCGTGTGTTCCCTTCCTAGCTGAGTACACTTACGAGTTTCCAAGGGGCACACTCATCTCAACCCACCTGTGTTAGTAACCCCTCATAAACCTTCCTTGACTCACTACAGCAGTCACACCCTTGCTACTAACAGAGTTATCTTACTTGCCTCTGTGTGACATGGCGGTCAAGGCATTGCTTTACGACCCACTATTGGGACTCCTACACCAAACGGTCTGAGGTCTAATTGGGACTTCTTACTGCAGAGATCCCCTTGACATGTTGGTGGGTATAGCACCATCAACATATAGATATGCATATCATTTCTTTTATATTCTACCACCCATCACTTGCTGGAGATGCGGGGGAAATCACTACCAATGTGAATCCCCTAAGTTAAAAACTAGTAACAACCATAGAGAAGGAAAAACATTGATAAGAGGTGTAGGAAGCGACCTTTAAATCTATGTAGTGGTTGATAACCACCAATCTAAGAACCAATGCAGCATGGAAGAAACCTCACATATGATAAACCATATAAATTTTAAAATTTTGTTTGATTATAAGGCTATATATTGTTTCGTTTCACTAGTTGCATTAGAAAAATGTGGGTTCGTAGCCTATGAGCATGATGACTTTAACAAGTCGAACTGGCTTCTCGGGTAAAACAAGAAGTAGGACCTAGCATTTACCAATGTCAAGTAAACCTTAGGGTGTGTACAATTAAGTTTAAGGCACATGTCACAACATTGGGGACATATGATGTGATCATCAAAATGGACTTGCTATAAGCTCATCAAGCTATAGTAGATTGTTTCAAAAGGAAAAAGAAAAAATAGATGATGAAGGTAGGTAAAATTGAGAATTTTGGTATCAAAAGGAGTGGCCCTACGATTCATATTCATGATGAAGGTAAAATGTTATCTCCAACAAAGTTGTAAACAATATGTGGTCAAGGTCGTAAGTGACAAGGGACCCTCCTTAGATCAACACCCAGTTTTATTAGAATTTGAGGATGTTTTTTGCAAAGAGTTGCCAAGATTACCCCCTGCGAAGGATATCATTTTAACAACTGACCTAAAACCTAGTGCAAATCAAATATCAAAGAAACCTTATAGGTTAACGACTCTAAAGCATTGTGAGTTGCAGATGCAACTAAAAGAGTTGTTAGGTTTGGGATTTATTAGACCTAGTATTTCACCTTGGGGTGTGTTGGTGATTTTAGTCAAGAAGAAATATGGTTCCTTAATATTGTGCATATATTACAGGAATTGAATCAAGCCATTGTAAATAATAGGTACTTGATACTTAGAATATATGACCTCTTCGATGAAATGAAGGAAGTAGGGGTTTCCTGAAAAATCGATCTGCAATCCAAATACCACCATTGAGTAATAAGGAAGGCGATATCCCAAAAAAAAATCCTTTTGAACTCAATTTGGTAACTATGAATTCATAGTAGTGCCATTTGGTAAGACGAATGCACCATCAATGTTCACGAGTCTCATGAATGGCATGTTCTAGAAATATTTGCATCAATTTGTGCAAGTCGTTCTAGATGATATTCTTGTGTATTCCAAGAACGAAGAGGAGCATGAAGGGAACTTAAGGGTTTTGTTGACATGATTAAGGGAAAAAAATGCATGGGAATTTGCTGAAGTGATCGTTCTTTCAAAAGAAAATTCATTACCTCGGGCACATCATCTCAAAGAAGGGATTTTAATTGACCCAAAAAAGGTGAAGGCCATAATGCGTTGAATGGTGCTAAAAAATGCTCATGAGGAATTGTTGTCACTGCTACAACACCCTACAAAATTTTTGCCTAAATCCAAATTTTAGAGCCTATTTTGAATTTTTATGTTGTCGTTGTAAGAATTAATATTTTTCCATGTGTTTTCTTCAAGTGTTCCTGTCTTTTTTGAAAGAAAATCAAAGTGTCGTATTGTAGCATGTTGAGTGTTTCACATTGCAAAAAAACTATTTTTGGTTGTTTTGAGGGGTAACCTTTATGTAAATGAGTTGGTATTACCATGTAAACATGTATTAAATTCATTTACTAAGTTTGAAGCACTATCGCACAAGTGTCATCACGATCATCGCAAAGTGTATATTTGGTGCTGCACTTGGAGTCAGTGATCGCAAAGTTGTCACATTAAGGAAAGTATGTTATTCATGTGTTCCATGTTGTATCGTCAAGTGATATAAGTGTGTGATCATGCTCAGAATCTTTCCTTTTCTCATCTTTATTTCATTGATCCAACACTTATTCAAACTAGGAAAACTCTCTGACTAGGCCACTCAGCCCCATCAGGCCTGATGGCCAACACATTTTTCATGCATGGATTATAAATATTTTTAAGAATTCTCTTTAAATATTTATGATTCATGTTTTATCTCACCTATACTAAAGTAGTTGAACTATTCTGGTTATTTTAGTGCTTATCATATTGAGAATGTGTTGTAGTGGTTGTAACGATCGTCACATATTTGTGGATTATTCAATTGGATGTTAGATGAAACTTTCATATTTGTGTGCATCTCTGCTAGGTGGTACTATTACATCTTTCTTAGAGGCTCATTTCCTTCTCCCTTCATAGTAGGTGAACCTTGATGCACCTGCAATCGAACATTTACCAAGCACGCTTTCTTGCTTTTTCTAAGTAACATATGTGACTCTCTCTCTCTTGCTGACAGCTAAAGGCAAGGAAAATATTTAAGTAGATGGAATTCAAGTCGTATTATGTATGGGGCTCTTATACCAAATGGTGTGAGGTCTAATTAGGACCTCGCATCGAGGAGACTCCTTTGAATTTTGGCAGGTCCATCACTGTCAACATTTCTGGCGCTAGAAGGAGGGAAACCCATTTTTCATGGATGATAAATCCACACATCCATATCATTATTCTTCCAAATAAGGCAGCAACATTACTAGCACCTATTCCACTTGCATTCCTGAAATAGGTGGATCTTCTTAGCTTGGCCGGAAAGAAACCTGTGAAGTTACCTATGATCAGATCTAGGAGATTCGACCTATAACCTATCGGTTTGTGAAGGTTATCGAATTAATTCCTGAAGCACAAAATATTCCTCATTTTCTGAAGAAAAATGAAACAACTTGTACCAACATAGTGGTTTCTACAGTGGAAGATCTGGTTTTCTCCACTCTTAAAGAGTTAGCAAAATTTTCAAATGACACAAAGCAGTTAGATCAACTTCCAACTTTCAACAAAGGGTATGATGATAACATTGTGCTTTCAGACGACATTTTCCATGGGATAGGTGGTCATGGAGAAGATTCCTCATATTCTAAAGAGGAGGAGGAGAAAAAAATGAGAACATGGTAGCCCAAGAACTGAATTGGATGACTTAAGGCCCACTCGTTCTTCCGGGTATTTTACATAAGACTCCAAGATGCCCAGAAAAGTTGTTAATGAAATATGACCCTGAAAATTCAATCAAAGTGGAAGACCATTTGGATAACTTCTACCTACACCTGTAGATGCTCGAGGTATGTTATGATGATGTTGCATGTAGACTCTTTCCTTGTACCTTAGATGGTAGAGAATTTGTTTGGTATCATAGTATTCCTGTAAATTCAATTCAGAATTGGAAGGGGTTTAAAAGGTTGTTCCCTGAAAAGTTTGTTGAAAATAAAACCCCAACCATGTTATTAAAGGAGTTAGGGAATATAAAGACGGGAAAAAAGTGAAAGTTAAGGATTTTAATTAGAGGTTCAATTTTATATTGAAAAAATTCCCTCGGATATGAAGCCTCATGACTTGATTATGATTGACTAATATACTTCTACCTTGCTAACAAACAATTCAAAATTCACGAAGAGAGATGTGAAAGAAACTTTGGCACAACATTTTGAAGAATCCATCACTATTGAAAAGTACTTGCATTCTATTGGATTCATTGTAAATGATGAATCATATAAAGACTCCAAGGATATTGAAAAAGGTCTCAGACCTCTTCAAACAAGGCCAAGGATAATGAAGCTACTGATCTTGAAAGCTTGATCAGGACCATCAAGTCTTTGTCCAATGAGTTAGAAAAGTTAAAACAAAGGACAAGCAAGACCACTATCAACAGCAAGCCCCCAAAGTTCAACTTCCTAAGAAGTAATAATGATAATAACAATAGTAATCATCCAACTAAGTCTACGCAAAGCTCGAATGTTGTGCTAAATGTCAAAAGCATGGGCATGGACCAATACTTTT
Organism: Pinus taeda; assembly: GCA_000404065.3. Classification (NCBI taxonomy): domain Eukaryota; kingdom Viridiplantae; phylum Streptophyta; class Pinopsida; order Pinales; family Pinaceae; genus Pinus; species Pinus taeda. The sequence goes on along the minus strand of APFE031533908.1, from coordinate 34,299 downwards.
CTTTTCATCAAGAATATCACTAAGAAAAGATATTCCCACACTGCAACCACAACATGAATGTTATGGATGCGCACATCATTGAAATGGTACTTTCAAATGAGCAGACTGAGAAGATTGAAGAAAAGGAAGAATCTGTTGCAGCTAAAGAGATTGTGGGTATTGAACACACAATGAATACTTTCAATTTTGTTTTCACTGCTGAGAAGAAAAATGCTAAAGAACCACCACTGAATGAGGCCCCAACTCAAAAGAAAAATATTCTATACAAGTTGAGAAGTCGGGGGCCTATTTCCGAACAAGAGTTGAAGAGGTAAAAATTGAAGGAACACTTGCTAATGAAAATCACATTGCTTGTCAATGCGACTCAAAACACTCAGAGAAAGTCTGGAAATGTCACTATGGCGAAGAACGCTTCCTCCATTGGTAAAAGAACATCTACATACACTCACAAAGTCACTCCTCCAGACACTTCAACAAAAACTTTCTACATTGTTAAACAAAGTCACTCCTCCAGACACTTCAACAAAACTTTCTACATATGAAACGGTGGATTACAATACAGATGAAGACATAAGAAAGCTCGCACAAATATCTCAATCTTCGAGCTTACAAGGAAATCAATCTATCGGGAACTGCTTGTGTGAGATCTTGCCCATCCATCATCAAGTGATAATGCTTCTTATTCATAGAAGATGTCTAGTAAGTCTTATGGTCCCCCAAAATCAGTTGTTAATGTTGTAACATTAGAAGCCAACACTCTCTACCGTCCATTTTTATTGACTTTTGGAATTTTCAATTACAATGTCCATAATTTTTTAGTAGATTTTGGTGCCTCTGTAAACACAATTCCATTGTTTTTTTCCAAGAAAATCAATGCCAAATGGGATAAAACTGATGCACAAATTATTCATCTAGACAGGTCTCTTGTCCAAGCTATTAGTGAAATCAATAATGTTCTTATTCGGTTATAATTTGATCATCGAGTTCACCAGTGCATAAACATAGTGATTGTGGACATCCCCAAAGCCTATGTTGTATTACGAAGTAGAGATCGATTTAGCAAATTACAGGGGTATTTTTCTACCAATTGGTCGCATTTATGGCTTCCACACAAGGGTAGAAATAACTAAATCCTAGTAGAATCATAAAATTACATGAAACACATTGTCACACCCTTCAAAGGAAATAATGAACTCATTTATTTCACAAACTTAATTTTCAAAAATTCTTTTTTGGAAACCGACCTTGGGTGCTATCTTGCTTAGCCTTCCCCAATCCCACGAAAAACACATTTGGAACTCCTTCTTAGTCCAGCTAGTGAAATGACTTATGTACAATAGATATTACTAGTACTAGCGTAGGATATAGATCTGTTATTTTTAATCCTTTGATTTTATACTTTGGCGGTTCAAAGACAGATGAGGGCTTTGGAGCTAGTTTTGTTTTAGTAGAAATGCAACAGAGGAAACACCTAATCTCTTGCTGCTTGGAATTTGAGTGCACCAACAACACCATAGAATATGAACAACTCATCTTGGGCCTCCAGAAAGCCATTGACCTCAAAGTTGGGGTTCTTAAAGCAATATGTGACTCTGAGATCATTGATGACAGGTACAAAATACTATACACTATCTGTCACCTAATGTCAAAAGTTGTCAACATGAGGTATGGAATTAAATTTTGCAATTCTAATATTTCAATTTTGTTTCTATTCCTAGAATACATAATGCGGTTGTTGATGCATTAGAAAATGTTTTTTCTAGGTTGTCACATCTTAGGGATGGTTTTTCTATTGAAATTCTTTACAAGTCGCCCGTCCTTGATAATATCACTAATTTTCACATTTTCAATGATGACTAGCATATACTGCATTTCATGGAAAATGTTGATGTTTTCAAATATGCAACCATTGATGGAGATGAGCATGAAAAAGTGTTGCAAAATGAAGCTCGAGTGAACAAAAAAAACCCCATGCCTAAGGGCATGGTGTGATTAGAAAATTTGTATGACTTGTAGAATCGCTTTCGAGGACTAGTAAATGCAAAAACTCATAGTTCAACACTGTTGCATGAATAGATCAATCTTGAAAAAATGATCCAAAGTTTGTTAATCTTAGTACTTGTTGTATGCCTCAAGAGCAACAAGCTTTTATCCATATTTTCAAGTGGTACCAAGGTGTTTTCATGTGGACGTACGATGATATCAAGACTTATGACACATGAATAATCCAAAACATTATTCCAATTAAAGAAGGGGCTAAGCCTTTCCAACAAAGGTTGCATAAAGTTCATCTGATGTTTGAGCTTCTGATTTAGAAAGAGTTAAGGAAGTTGTTGGACGCTTGGATCATCTATAAAGTGCGACATTCAATGTGGGTTTCCAACTTGGTCCCTATAAGGAAAAGTACAGGTAAATATTCCTATGCTTGGATTTCTGAAACCTTAATCGTGCCTCAGAAAAATATAATTACCCAATTCTATCAATGGAATAGATTCTACAAACAATATTAGGGTAAAAAAAAAACTTTTCTTGATGGATTTTTACGCTACAACTAGGTTCTAGTCTTGGAACCTAATAGACTAAAACCAACTTTTTGAACGAACTAGGGCACATTTGCTTTCATTAAAATGCCATTTGGGTTGGTTAACACAGGTGCAATCTCTGTCAGGCCAGGCAGTAACTCCAATAGGCAGTAAAACTGATTCAATTTATTCCATCAGGAATGTTATTGTTATATACAAAAGGGTGTGACTACTCAGTTCATCTCCTGATGACTGTTCACATTCCTAATTTAATTATTTACATAAATTCACCCAATCGTGAGGATTAGGTGTCAACATTCCCCCCC
>APFE031533908.1:15925-31431 GCA_000404065.3 Pinus taeda | reverse complement strand
CAAGAGGATCATTATTTTGCAGTTCAAGAGTGAAGAGTTTAATCATGAGTTGAACAACTTCAAGTGCAGAATGTGAGTCATAGAGTTCTTTCAGCTTTTGTAAGGCTTCAAAGGCAGCTGAATATGACAAAATATGACGACTCACCTCTTCATTTATAGATGTTGCGATTAATGCATAAGCTTTGCTATTCTTGTTTTCCCAAATGACGAGCTCTTTGTCTAAGGTAGGTTGTATTGGGTCATTGTCTCCTTCTCTGACACACACTCCTTTCCACAACTCATTGAAGATGAGGGTGTGTTTTATCATCTGGAACCATTCAGGATAGTTCTCCTTCCCAGTGAGAACTATTCCTACCATGGAGATGATTGAATGCATTCTGTACAAAAAACTTTTGCTGATAGAAAAGAATACTTTTGCCAATATACAGTAAAAATGTACTCAAAAGGGCATTCTCAAAGGGTATTATTGTCCACTAAGACTTCTAAGATAAGGTTTTCATGTAGCCATTGAATCACTGTCATCCCAACTTCAATACACAGAGAGAAAATGACTTTCAAAATGTATACAGCTACCAATAAAACATTCAATGTATATGCAGTATATGGCCTCTTTTAAAAAGGGCTCAATGCATTATGGATGTTCTGCCTCCACCAAATATTCTGCTACAAAATTATTTTTTTTACTCAGAAATTTGTAGCATCATTAATAAACTCATATCAAGATCGTATTAGACAATACATGATAATTTACCCCACATAAATCTTCAATAATTGCATAACAGAGATACAAGAGGAACCTTCCAAAGAAATTTCCACCATATGTGAAGCAAAGCACATTGTCTCGAATGCAGCCACTAGTCTTGACCTTTAAATGCTGCCCACAAACTTATGGCCAACGCAGCACCAAAAACAATGTAACATGCACAAGTTAAGCCCATGAATAGTCTGGTATGACACAGTGGTGATTATGAATCTTTAATGAAATTTGGCCTTGGTACCAGATCTGAATCACAGATTTGTTCTAGGCACCAAACTTGTCCATGAAGTTCGAGCTGAGGAACACGGACCCCTCCATCACCAACGCCCTTCGCACGGTGATTATGGGAGAAGTACCCACCATCGCCATAGACCTTGTCGAAATCGAGAGCAACTCCTCTGATTCCTTGGTCCTCAACGACGAGTTTCATGCGCACAGGCTCGGTTTAATTTCCCATGGACTGCGCCATGGCGATACCTATGGGGATCGATCCGTAGACAAGTTCTTTGGAATAAAATGATTGAGCCGGCGGAATAAAATGACTGAGTTTTATATCAATGCAACTTGTTGTTGATCAATGGGGTAGGATTGAGGTGACTGACCCTGCGGAATTCTCCGTGAAGGAGGAGAATAATCTCTGTCAAACGCTCCAGAAACAATTACCCACTACAGCGACCATTCCGCCAGCAATTTGGAATATGGACAGATACTATGTCAGACCAGCGTTATGGATAGATACTATGTTAGAGAGCGTTATGTAAGGACAGAGGCGGCGCTAGTGCGCCAGAGAGTGTTATGGACAGATGGGTTATGGCAGAGGCAGATGCGTGGACAGAGGGGATATGGCAGACAAAGAGTTATAGGAGCATAAGAGCTAAAACAAGGAGTTGGCTCTGATACCATGTCAGGCCAGGCAGTAACTCCAATAGGCAGTAAACTAATTCAATTTATTCCATCAGGTATGTTATTTTTATATACAAAAGGGTGTGACTACTCAGTTCATATCCTGATGACTGTTCACATTCCTAATTTAATTATTTACATAAATTCACCCAATCGTGAGGATTAGGTGTCAACAATCTCCAACATGTGATGGACATCTCATTTCAAAGTTTTATGGGTCAAATCATAGTGGTGTATCTTGATGATGTCACCGTGTTTTCTAGAAATAGATTTGACTACTTGTGCCATCTAAAGCAAATTTTTGAGCGATGTTGAAAATATAAGATATCTCTTAATCCCAAGAAGAAATTTTTTGCAATCTCTAAGGGAACTATTTTTTGCCACATCATAGAAAAGTGGTATTAAAGTGGACCGTGAAAGGGTCAAGGCCATCACACGGATTCCCTTCCCAGTGAACTAGAAACCTATGCAGTTCTTCTTGAGGAAGATAATTTTAATTCACAAGTTCATCTTTGATTATGCCAAATAGTGAAACCCATGAAGGATATGTTGAAGAAGGATGCAGTATAAGAGTGGGATAAAAGGGAAAAAGACGCATTTTCCCATATAAAGAAAGAAATTATAGAAGCACCAACCTTGTACAACCCAAACTTCAACAAAAATTTCCTCCTCTACACCTTTGTTTTTAATACTTATCTTTCCACCATGATTATGGAGAAAGATGACCAAAATAATGAGCGGACTATATCCTTCATGAATTCCATATTGCAAGGACTTTAGATTAACTATCCCGCCATTTATAAACAAGCTTATGTGGTCTACAAGGTGGTGAAACACTTTCGGCCCTATCTTTTGAAGGATCATTGTATCATCTTTGTCCCACACCTAACAGTCAGATCGATGTTGTTCAACAATAGCTTGGTCAAAGAAGAGAAATTTGGATGAATGGTCTATAGGAATATGATCTCGAATTCAAACTTGTTCACACCTTCAAGGTTCATGGTCTATGCCATCTAGCAGTAGAAGTAGTGAATGCACCAGAAGATGATTCATTTGGATGGGAGTAGGAGATCGAGTTGTATAATGTGGAGCGAGCTCCCCCCACTATTGTTCCAACTTATTGGTACACATATGTGCGATAGTATATTGAGCACGGTACTCTTCCCACTTATTTATCCACACAACAGAAGAGGATAGTCATATTGAAAGCTATATCTTATCAGCTGGTACATGAAGTGATTTTTAGAAAGCACCATAATGGAGTCTAGCTCAGATGCTTAGAAGCACCAAATTCAGAAAAGGTTTTGCATGACCTTCATGATGGACCATGCGAAGGACACTTCTCAGGTGACACTATGACGCACAAATTCATGCGGGCTGATCTCTATTGGCCCACATTGTTCAAAGATGCTCATGCTTATGCCCGAAAGTGTTTGGTCTATAAGAAGTGTGTCAACTGAGGGAAGAAGTCAATTGCCCCATTGCAGCCTATCACCGTGGAAGAACCATTTCAACAATGGGGTTTGGATGTTATCGGTGAGATATTTCTGCACTCATCGAAGCAACACCGCTATATTATAACTTCCATAGGTTACTTCATGTGGTGGACAGAAGCAGTTCCACCCAAGCAAGTGAATGATTAGGAATCCATTAACTTCCTTAAATAGAATATCATTAATAGGTTTGTCATTCTGACTTCACTTGTTTTTACAATGAAACATATTTTTCATCGATGAAACTTTATGATTTTGCATTAGAAAATGACATTATATTGAAAGAGTCATCTAATTATTGTTTGTAGGGAAATGGTCTAGCCGAGTCAACCAATAAGGATACTATCCACATTATCAAAAATATTGTTTTCTCTGAAATAAGGAACTGGAACTCTACTTTGATGAATTCCCTATGAGCTGACCATGTTACACCTAAACCTTCTTTGAATATGTCTCCTTACTTCCTGGTGTATGGAAAATAAGTTGTCCTACCTCGAACATCTATTTTCCTTCCCTTCAACTTTCGTAATAATATCAGGGTAAGCCACACCTATTGGTTTAGAGTAGGATACACACTCTTCTTAAACTACAAGAAGAAAGAAAAAAATCTAAAGAAAAAAATTCTCTCCATGAGAGCCATATCAAGAGATGGTTTGAAAAGAAGTTTGTAGGGGAAAATGAATTCAGTTTGGGTGAGTTGGTCTTGAAGTGGGATAAATTCCATGAAGACAAAGGTAAAAATATTAAGTTCCAATCACTGTGGATCGGACCGTATACCGTGCACGAGAAGCTTTTCAATCACACATATCATCTCCAATATTTAGACAAGAAGACTAACTATCTTCTTGTTAATGGCCAAGATTTAAAATGATATTTTCAATAATGGTCTAGAGTTGTTCCCTACCCTATGTACATAGTTTGTTCTTTCATCTTCTCTTTTGTTCAATCTTCTATTTCTGTTTCTTTCCATTATGTAAATAAGTGTCATGTGTAAACTTGTTCTTTGGCTTCAACACATGTGGCCGAATTGAAAAGAGTCTTATGACACCACAACATTTGGTTAACCATTAGCCCTTCTTCTTCATCTCGGTTACATCTTTTGGCCAATGATTTTCTCATGGAAAATATGATCCTTGCATAAGCCTTGTGTCAAACCATGATACCTTTGTATATTATGAAAACCTCATCGCTCTATTCGGTTCATTGTGTTTCAGTGTTTTCCACGCGTATCTAGTCAATAAAAGAAGGACAAGAGGAAAATTTAAATGAAAAAACAAAAATTAGAGGTCTTATATATGCTTCTCTGAAGGAGAGACCTCTTCTGCTCTCAATTAAGTTGGGATCCCTCTTCCGCCCATGAAATGAATAAGTTCCTATGCACAGTACTATATATAAAATACATAAATAAAGGTGAAAGAATAGAAAGGCTTCCTGCATAGGGAGGTGAATTAATAAACTCTGTCGGAGTACTATCCAAGCTTGTTGGAGGTAGAGAAATGTTTGTTTTCTTTCAATGACTTCATCGGGGTACTTTCCAGGCTTGTTGGCAACAGAACAACACCAAAGATGAAAACTATGCTTTGAAAATCTAAAGCTCATGAAATATACTACCTTTTCATGATTCAAAACATTATTGTTGACCTTATGTTTGTGTTCACCCAATAAAGGGATGAAGGGGACTATGCTTATGCATGGGGTAAGTGGGGAATTCAAGGAAATCTTGAAAATGAATCAATACTCCCTGAGGAACTAGACCATGCACAAAAGAACTAACCAAGGCAGAGAAGCTATGAATTCTACAAGTGTGTCACCAAGTTTTGTCGCTGCTATAACACCCTCTAAAATTTTGGCCTACATCCAAATTTCAGAGCCTTCTTTGACTCTATATGTTTTTGTTGCAAGTATTAAGTGTTATTGCATGTGTTTTCTTTAAGTTTCCTTGTCCCATTTGCAAGAGAACCAAAGTTTTGTCTTCTAGCATGTTGAGTGTTGCACATTGCACAAAAGCTAGTTTTGGTTGTTTTGAGGGGTAACCTTTGTGTAAATGAGTTGGTCTTACCATGTATACATGCATTGCACTCATTTCAAAAAATTCAAGATTTGTCTCACAAGTTTCATCACGGTTGTCGCAATGTTTATCTTTGGAGTCAAACTTGGTGTCAGCCATCACAAAGTTATCGCATTGAGGAAATTATGTTGTTCATGTGTTACATGTTGTATCGTCAAGTGATCCAAGTGTGTGATCATGCTTAGATTCTTGCATTTTATTATCTTCATTTCACCTATCCAACACTTAGTCAAACTGGGAAAACTCTCCAACTGGGCCACTCAGCCTCATCAAGGCCTCCTGAACTATGCACTGCATAATCTAAGTCATTGTTTTGAGGCTTCTGTGGTCAGTGCTTTGTGTTTTGTTTTCTTCCGAAGTTCTCGCATGCATGGTTGTTTGTATCGACATTTTGAGCCATCCACCATGGCTCATCATGAAAGCGAGAACTCCGGAAGAAAATAACACACAATTACTAATCTATCCTAATGATGAGCCACAGTGGATGGCTCGAAACGTCGATACAAACAATCATGAATGCGAGAACTCTGGAAGAAAACAACACACATAGTCTAAGTCCTCAGCCAACAACCTTGTCTCTTGGCACTACACAATGTGCAGTTTCTACCTTCCAGAACTAAGCACTATGTAATATCAGTGCTTAAGCCCAGCCCCTGAGCTCCAAAATTGTTCAGTCCTTCTCTCCTTTCTAGCCTGAACTGCACACTATGTAATATCAGTCCTCAAACCTCATCCTTGAGCTCCTGAGTTGCACAACTTCATATTCACCTATCCTTCCATCCTTCCAGAACTACAGAGTGGTAAAAATCAGTGCTCAAGCCCTAAGCCTCACTCCTTGAACTCCTCAACTGCACAGTTTTCAAGCCCAATCTAACCTGAACTACACATTATGTAGTCTCAAGGATCTGTTGTGGCCCTTAAGTACCTGAGTTGTGTAATTGTGTAGTTCTTAAACCTCTCTCTTAGCCTACGACCCAGTTCCAACTCAGTTAATGGATATCATGCAAAATCTTAGACTAGGGGTTTATCAGATTGATTTCATCTATTCATGAGTGAATTGTAGTTGCAAGTACTCTATCATGCTATGATAGGATGATGAATAAGGAGATGGAGAAGGAGACCATGCAAGAAGACACCTCTGTAGCTTCAAGTATAAGAGGATCAATTAAAGAAAGAAAAGGGACATCAGATTGTGATGACAACTTGAGATCAAGATAAGACTAAAGACCCATCATCTCTAAGAAATATGGATAGAAGGAGGGACCATGTTCAAGAAGACACAAAGCAAGCAACAATAAAGGATGGCTTGACATTGCCATGTCATCATGTAGTCCACATTAGTAATGTCATGTCACGTCATGTCATAAGTCATCATATGCCACATTATTTTTTATTATGTAAATTGTATACTGAAAATGTAATTGTAAAGTGGAAGTCCAAGGGACATCTATGTAATGTGAAAAGTCACGCAGGAAGTCAAAAGGTCACAAGAAGTCAAACAATCATGAGCCTAGTCCAAGAGTCATAAGAAAGGTGATTAATCACCCATTTATTATATATACACCCTAATTGTTCGTGAAGAGAACTTTTCACCTTAGTTTCTCCCATAAGGAATTAGAGACAAAGTTTGTACTTTTTGGGAGAAAGTAGTGGTTCCAACACTCCACTTTTGGAGCTAGTGATGTTTGTTGTGTTCATGTATCTTGGGAAGTTTACTTAATATCTGAAGCCTGATGGCCAACACGTTTTTCATGCATGGATTATGAATATTTGTAATACTATTATGTAAATGTTTATGATTCATGTTTACTTTCACCTGTACTAAATTAGTTGAACTATTTTATTTATTTTAATGCTTATCATATTGAGAATGTGTTGTAGTGGTTGCAATGATCGTCGCGTATTTGTGGACTATTTCGTTGGATTTTAGATGAACTTTCTTGTTTGTGTGTGTCTCTCTCTGCTAGGGTGGTACTATTTCCTCTCTCTTAGAGGCTCATTTCCTTCTCCCTCTACAATAGAAGAACTTTGATGCACTTGCAACTAAACATTCACCATGAACACTTGCTTGAATTTTCAAAGGTATATATGTGATTCTCTCTCTCATTGATAGCTAAATCCAAGGAAAATATTTAATATATGGTAGTTGGGTTGTATTCCAGATGGGGCTTCTATACCAAACGATGTGAAGTCTAATTGGGACCTCGTATTGGGGAGACCCCTTTGAATTTTGGTAGGTATAGCATTGTCAATAAGTACATAGATTCATGGGGCTAGCGAGTTATATGGAAGATTAGTGGAAGGGTTTTTGAAGATTGCAAAACCCATTAATATATTACAATTCAAGGGATTTAGGTATGAGTGGACATATGAATGTGACATTGTATTCATTGAACTAACGAGATTACTAACCATTCCACTAATCCTTCAAGTACCTAACATGGAGAAGGACTTCACAATTTTCACAGATGCTTCGAAACAAGGATTAAGGGTGGTGTTAATGCAAGAAGGTGGAGTGATAGATTATGCATGTAGGAAGTTGAATAAACATGAAGATTTGTACGCTACCCATGAATTAGAATTATCAACAATGATGACTCATATCATGACCGAAAACATTTTTCCAATGATTAATGAAATTAGAGCTTTGTCATGTGTTACTAGAATTTTATGTTTTACTTTTTATTTTCTTAGATATACCCTAATGACTTTATTCATTAATTTTATTTTGAACATGATGACTAACCCTAAGAAGCATAATGCAACAAATAATCTAAGTGGTACCCAAAAAAAAAAATTGAATGAATTTTGAAGGTTGTGATACACATTGAACAATGTGTTGATCAATAACTATCTCTCTTTGGAATCCAAACTTGTAGAATATGTTTTATGTTGGCTTATGGGGGCCTAACCCAAGTTCAGTGTTAGTTAGCCAAACAAATCCCTACACTACTGGCCCTTTTGGCATCAACCTACAGAGCACGGACTGAAGTCTCACCCGATGGTTGTGATGTCGGTTTATTACAACTATACTTGCCTTCACGCAGGTTGCTTCGCGCTCTGTTCCACCCTTCAGTACCCTTGCAAAGTGTTACAATCAGCTTTCGTGCAACCCTAACCAAGGGCTAAAGTCCTTTCGCGTTGCTTAGGATAGTGGACTATGCTATTTCCCAAACTAGACTAAGTATCTTACTTATCTTATTAACAGATCTTAATTACCTTTGCGTAAACAAATATTCATACTTGTGTTCACTTAACCAATACAGGTATACATGTTTGCGCATCATATAAGCATTAGAAGTGAAATTCATACCCAATATAACAAATGCAAAAACAGGAAATAAGACGCGGAAATGATAGAAACTTCTCTTTATTGATACTTCTAGATGATTACAGACTCAACTCTCCCTGTGCACTCAGCTACAGAATACTAGTCCTCTATGCACTCAGTTGTAGAGCCTCTACCTATGTTACGACCCAAAATTTAGACTTACACTTCAAAGCTATCTCTCATACATCTTCATTGATTCTTCCTTAGATTCCTATCTTATCAAACTACTTAGAGCTTAGCTCTATTTATACAATCCCATGGTCCACAGACCATGGGTAGATATTTTACAGCCGACATTACATTATCAAAATAAGGGCAAAAAACCCTATGATTCTTTAACAACTACGCGCTCCGCGCCCACAAAATGCGGAGTCTTTACATTGGAATTACAAAATTGGACCAAAATCTAGGCTCTAAGCCCCAAAACTGCCCTTGGGGGATCCCGCGACCAACATTTTATCTCAAGAACTTAGCCACTTTCTACTTTGTAGCTACTTTAACTACCTTGAATTCATCCTATTTGGTTAAGTAATATGTGCACACTAAGATATATTTATTTTTTCCTAAAGGGGGATCTATAGGAGCTATATTGAATTCCATACGTCATTTTCCAAAGGGTTTAGTGACGCGTGGCGTTGAATTTTCATCTCACTTCTTCTAGTGAGTTTCCCGATCCTTTAACATTCATCACATTAAGCAGTGTATCTGAAGGCATCTTTATGGAAGGTAGGCCAAAAGCAGCCAACCCTAAAAAAATTGTAGGTTGACCTCTTTGCAGCATAGTGTTCTCCACATGGTTCATCATAGAATTTTTGGAGAATGTCATTTGCTTCATCCTCCCTCACACATCTACTTGAGATTTGATTTGGTCCAAGCTTGAATTATCATCCTCCAATCCGAGTGTATGGTGCACTTTACTTGAAAAGTTTGCACCTTTTCTTGTTAGTAATGTGAAGAGAAATTCCTTATTTTCAAATAGTTAGTTATGTCAATCAACCAAGGGTTATGTACTAATATGGAAGAGAGATGTTCATACGAAAAAAAAAGATCATTTATCAAACATTTATCTCCAAAAATTGTTAGTTTTGACAAAAACACTACAACATTTTCTTTAATAGTTTATCAACTATGGTTAAATCAAATTGTTGAAATAATAAGAGTTGTCTGATAAATTTTCCATTGATATCAATTTTATTCATTAGGTATTAAATGGAAGCATGATTAATGTGCACAAAAAATTGCAACTAGTAAAATAGTGCCTAAACTTATTAAGAGGATGAGCAAATGTAAGAAAATATTTTCTTGTGTCTATGTAATTTAGCTTTAAAATAGCCTAATTTTTTTTTATAAAATATATTGCATAAGGCATGATATCCTCTTATTGACCATGCACTACTCCTACTACTCTTTCTGAGGCATAGTATGAATATGGAAAGGTAGGTTTCAATTAGGGTCGTGTAGGACAAGTGTTGATGTAGATTTCTCCTTTATCCAATGAAAGACTCATTGGCATTCCGGTGTCCACCAAAAATCTATGTCTTTCTCTAACAAAAAAACAAGGGAGAATTAATTTTGCTGAAATCTTTGATAAATATTCTATAATATCCTACATCTCCAAGGAAGCTTGTAACATCCTTTTTCTTTTGGGGAATAGGAATATGTTTTATGATATTCACTTTGCTTGGGTACACTTCAATTCTTCTTAAACATAAATGATGTCATAAAACAATATGTTTATTCATAACGAAATGATATTTTTCTTTTTATTTTTAACTGAAACAAGAATTTATAGAGAATCGGTCACCTGGAAATATTAACTACCACTATTATAATAGGTACAACTATTTCATAAATGCCACAAATGTACCAATTACAACATGTCTTCATATACTTTAACTTGCATAGTTGGGGAAATGAATTTGTAACATCGCCTATTTTCACCCATGATTTTGTAACATTAAATGTAATTGTGACTCCAGCACGGGGGAACTATAGGTGGTTGAGCCTATATTTTAATAGTTCTTAATTATTAATTAAATTTAATTAATATCACTAGAGAAAGGGACAACCTAAGGATTGAAGTTTTGCAACACGTTTCTCCTTTTATTTACATAATCTGAAAATCCATCCCCATTTGAATTAAATTTTGGAACCAATTGCAATTAAGAAGAACCATTTTACCTGATGGATTTTAACGTGATGTGATTGGGACTAAATTGGGGTTGCCATATTTTGCTGACAGTTCATTTATTAATAGATATTGGAATGGGTAGTGCTCATTCTCATTCTTCCCTCTTGCAAATTGAAGAGACAAACCAAAAGGTGAAGGCATGAAAGAGGTAAGGCAATGTTCTCTTGGTTGTGTGAAGGGACGTTGGAGAAATTCTACATAAATGCACAACATAAATGAATTTGAGGTTTTATTCTCTTATTATACGAAAAGGAAATTTCTTATTCATTCATTGTTTAAATCTTTTAGTGTAACTGGATTCTTTCCCCCCTTACGAATTTTGAGGATCTGTGACCTTGAGCCAGTACCCTGTGTTTTTGGGTGTTAATTGAGGCCACTGAAATCCTTGTGTGAGCTTGTGTTGTTGGTGTGTAGTTTCATTACAGTTAGACCATTGGGTGCTTGTAGTTAGGTTTATGAACCACATAGTGTTTGTTAACCAATTGATGAAACACCTTCATAGTGGAATCAATCCTTGGGTTAAACCATTTTTCACTTGCAATCAGGGTTATGAACCACTTAGTGCTTGATAAGTGCTTGCTAACTAGTTGAAAAAGTACCTTCATAATGAAATCAATCCCTAGGTTAAAAAATTGGGTGCTTGATGTTAGGCTGATGAACCACTTAGTGCTTTCTAATTGGTTGATGAACCACCTTCATAGTGAAATCAATCCTTTGGTTACACCATTGGGTGCTTGCGGGTAGGATGATGAACCACTTAGTTCTTGCTAAGTGCTTTCCAACTAGCTAACGAACCACCTTCCTAGTTGAATCAATATCTAGTTTAAACCACTTGGTTCTTGCAGTTAGGTTGATAAGCCACTTAGTGTTTGCTAAGTACTTGCTAACTGTCTAACAAGCCACCTTCATAGAGGAATCAATACTTGGGTTAAATTAATAGGTGATTTCATTTAGGCTGATGAACCACTTAGTGATTTCTAAACTACCTTCATAATGGAATCAATCCCTGGGTGAAACCATTAGGTGCTTGAAATTACACTAATGAACAACTTAGTACTTGTTAATTTATTACTAATTTGCCGATGAACCACCTTCATGGTGTGTTCAATCCTAAAAAACAAAACAGCACACTCCTTTCTTTTATTTGGGTGAAGCTCCTATGTTTATAATCTAGATATTAAGTAGGTCATTGGGGTGAGTATTGCCAAAGAGTAGTTGATGCACCACCTACATAGTAAAATTTATCTCCTAGGTGCATGACCAAACCATTGGTGTGAATTTTCCCTTGTGCGATTATCCCCTCAAACTTTGGATCTGGCTCCGGGGTTGTCAGCTACAAGAGAGATTGTAGTGTAGTTGGCCTATGGATGGGTGGATAGTGGATGTCCCTCCTTCAGTTTCCAACCATATTAAGACACTTAGATAAGTATAATGATTCAAGCATATGTGACTTATGAATGATGACTATGCCTATTATGTTAATGGTCGATATATAGATCTATATGATTCATGAATGAACGATAGAATCATTATATGACCATGGTTGACAACTACTTATTGTGTCTTTGATTATATGAAATGTTTTGTATTGCCAAATTATGCTATCAAACTATAGAATTTTAGGTTATTTTATATGTTGAGAATTACATGAATGCTCATTTTAAACTATTGATTACCTAATACAAGATTTATATAATAATTCTATGACTTAAGTACACTTATGTAAGTTGTGGTTGAGATCTATAGTTAGTTGTAACATCTTGAGACTTCATTCATTTGATAGTGTATAGTACCTCTGGGAGCCTTTGTTTAGGCCTGGCATTTAACTACAGGAAAATTTGGTGTTCCAGGAAGATGCCTTTGCCTTCAAAAACTCTAGTAAGTTTCCTAGAATGTTATCCTTCCTTCAAAATTCTAGTAGGAAGAATCCAGATCTCACACAAGAATGGATTTCCTTCTCAATTGGTCTTTTTATCTTGGTTGGATACCTTTCTCTTAGCAAGGTTTCATCCGGTGACTCAACTCTATGGGAGGACAAGCCCTTAGTTCCTTCCAATAAAGTTGAATTTAATATGGATGGGATTACTTCCTACAGCTAGACATTTGAATGGTCAAGACCATGTTTACATTCAATTTGTAAGGATTTTGATGAATTGGGTATAACATAAAATCCTTACAAACAAACAAAAATGAAGTGAACCAAGTGAGGGCCCACACACCAATATGATATGGTAGTTCCACGTGGACACCACATGGTAGAGGCGAGGTGAGGAAAAACCTTACCACCACCCACTGATCTTCATCATAATACATATGCATTGTACCATGGCATGGGAGGTAGCAGTGGGGCGGTGGCGGCAGTCAATGGGAAATCTCCATCTATTGGATATGTTTAATGATGGAACTACTTATCACCCATTGGTGCTGTAATAGTGACATGTCTTACAAGTCGGTAATGGTAGTAGTCGATGGAAAATTTTCCCATTTGTTGAGGTTTCAACTAACATGCCCACCCATAGCTCGTTAGATTGAGATCTCTAGATCATCATTAATGAGAGGCCTTCTTCAAACGACATGATCAAATCATAGCCAAATCAATGGCCCTCATTCACTTTAGGCCCCACTATGGTCCATTGTGCATTAATGAAGGGGGTTTTGATGTGGGGATTGTCGTCGAGGATCCCATGTAAAAAAAGGCCACCATCTCATGGTGGCACGATCATACTAATGGCTTGAACAATGACCCATGTTCACCTTGGGCCCCCCTGGTCTTCCATTTATTAATGGGCGGGATGTCCAAAATGAGAAACTGCCCATGTTAAACCCACTCTAACTTTTTGGGAACCTGGGATCAAATATAACGTAGAGTCGTGGCATAACATGAAGGGTCATTACTTGTTGGGATCCACATGTCAATATTGATTTGAGCTTGTGTTTTGGAAGCTCTGGATGAGCTAGACATGATGGTGGTATTAGAATCTAATTATGCGCACCTTGAAAAAGGAATTTTGTAACCCCATCTTCATGATAGGCTTTGGAGGTTGGGTTAAGTCATAATTTACACCTCTCGTAGCCTAAGGCATAACAAGGGGATGGGAGGGAGAGTTACAAAATTATTCATCAAACCACTCAAGCTAAGATCCTTTAATAAGGAAATAGAATAGTTCATGACAAAGGGAGAGATTTGTTTCTTTACTCCTTTGAAGGATTGTATCAAGATTGGCCAAAGCTTCTATAAGGAAATACCATAAGGTGCGAAATTTTTCATGTATATTTCTACGATATCATGGATGAGTTCTAAAAAGATATTGAGTATAACTATTTGGAAAGTGGAAAGGGAATTTCATAAGCAAAAGGGAAGCACCCTGTATGAAAATTTACCTCAACGGTAGTCAAAGGTAATTTTATCTTGGTATTTGATACAAATTTTATCTAATTATATTCATTAAACCCATTCAAGAATGAAAAAATGTATCTTCCCTGCTAAGGCATCTAGAACTTGGTGAATGAAGGGCAAGGGAAAATGGTCCTTTATAGTGTGTCTTATTAAATTCCTTATGGTCCACATATATCCTCCATTTTCCATTATTTTTTGGGACAATAATTAAGGGAGATTGTAATGCTCCCTCCCACCCACTTAAATTGCTCTGGGATATGGGAGGTGTTGCTTGATAATTTAACCTGGCCTCCAAGATCTATTATGAATATGGGGTTAAAAAATACTCTTCTTGCAACTTTTTCAAAACTAAAAACAATTACTTCCATCAAATTTAGATCATCGAGACCTTTCAACATAGTTACCGATCAAACGAGAAAATGACCTAGTACCCATTTTTTTGAAGTAACATAAATCACTCGATTTTGAAATATGGTGATTCAGAATACACCTTTTTTGGGAGCATATTTTTGCCATTTTAATTTTATGAACAATTTTTTTAAATGTTAGTGATTTTCATGCCGATTTTGAAAAGTTTTGATGCAACATCAGCTTATTTTTGACACTTTAAATTTTTTTATGTATCAAGTGTGAACATTTTTGTTTTTGTTAGTGATTTTCATCTTAATTTTGAAAAGTGTTGATGAGCATCAGCCCTTTTTGTTTAAAGGGCTTAGTTTTTACACTTAAAATTTTCTAATGAATTAAGTGTGGATATGTTTTTTAAATGTTGGTGATTTTCATGTTAGAAATAAAACATGACAAAGAAAAAAAAAAAAACTAAAAACCTATAAAAATGTAAAAAATAAACATAAAACATGACAAAAATAAAAATAATAAAAACATGGGGTAGCAAGCTAAGTGGGCTTGATTGTGGAAAAACTCCACAGTTAAGCGCGCTTGAGCCAGAGGAGTTCTGGGATGGGTGACCTCCTGGGAAGTCCTGGTTACCGGGTGCAAGCCCCGGAAGTGATGATTGATGCTATGTGATTCTTTCTCCACATTTCACTAGTTTCAATCCCACTTCTTCACCCCTGTGAGCATCACCCGATGCAATGAGTGCTAAGTGAACTATTCAAAAATCATGAGAAATTAGTCAGTTACGACTACCTCTCATGGAAATGGTCATACGTGAATGGATTACTTAACGCAGTTGAATCCCAAAATGATATCTAATATAATGCATTGCGTAATCCCCAATACTTAAATTCAAAAAGAGTCAAGGGATCTCTACTTGAATGGTTCATGAGGCACAATACTTGCTAAGGTTTTGCAAATGGGCTAGCAAGCTAAGTGGGCTTGATTGTGGGGAAAAACTCCACAGTTA
>APFE031533908.1:0-11832 GCA_000404065.3 Pinus taeda | reverse complement strand
TAACTCTTTCATTCATGTGTTCATTTTTAAAGTTTTTTTAATCATAAAATTTTTCCATAATGTCATGCTTGAAATATTTTGAAAATTTATGATTGTTTTGTACTCATAATCTTTGGTTTTAATTCTATGGTTGAAAATTTGTCAAGATTTTAATGTTTTTCTAAGTCGTGATATTTTATCTTTAATGTTATGGTTGAAAAAAATTATAAATATTTTTTCTTAGCACCATGCTTGAAAATTTTTAGAATTTAAAGGTTTTTCAAAAAAGTGATATTTTAAATTTAATGTCATGCTTACAAATTCTTGGAATTTTAAGGATTTTCAAAAACGTGATATTTTATCATTAATGTCATGCTTGAAAATCATTGGAAATTTAAAGTTTTTCAGAGTGACGATATTTTATTTTTAACGTCATTATTAAAAAATGTTGAAAATGTACCCTAAAAAAAAAAAATATATATACTTATATATATATGCTTATAATACTATATAGTATATATAATTTTACAAAAAATGTTATTGCTGGGATCGACACTTTTCGATTTCAAGGTGTTTTTTGCACCAAACAAAATGGCTTTTATTGTTTTTTACTGTTATTTTTAAAAGATATTGAAAATTTACTCTGAAAACAAAAAATGGTGATGCAGAATCAACACTTTTTATTTTTGGGTTGTTTTTTGATGTTTTTTTTGGATTTTTGGGCTCGAGTACCCATTTTGAGGTAATAGTTCCCATTTGATCGGTCACTATGTTTTTCTCACAATAAAACTTTTTATATCAACCTAACTCCTCGATTCAAAGTTATTCCCATTTTAAATTTAACCAATTATACCACACCACATCAGCAAGCGACTTCCACATGGAATCCATGTGTGACCCACATGACCCTACCATGCCATTTATAACAATCCCATATCACTCATTTCCCCTATGTGGCATCCACATGGAAATTACCAAGTCTCAATGGCACTTGCCACATCATCTCAAGCTCATGGGTCCCACCAAGCCCAACCTCTTCATTTTATACAATAATTTCATGTTATCATTGGTCCCAGAGAAATACTATGTGTCACACATTTATCCATTGTTGACACACCCCAAACGTCCATACCTTCCAATTACTTGGTTGCATCGAGTAAGATTTGTCTTAGCACACATTTGGGTCTCCACAAGGGTGTGTGCCACTTACTACCCCCATGGATCCCAGATATAGTTTTCCAATTCATAAATAAATTTGGTCCTTGCGCAAATGAATCTCCAATTCCATGCCCACCACGGATCTCTAGTTATGAATTGTGCTTATCAAAGAATCTTGTCCAAACTAAATTAAGATCATTTTTTATGAGTAAATAACCTTTTTATCCAAATGTATGGATTACTCAATGCATCCACTAATGAGATTGTAAATCACCCCATCAAATATCCAGGTACAAAAAACACTTGGGGAAGGAAGACATATCTATCCCAGATAAAATTACATTGAAATGACCATCTAGTTCTTAACAACTTCTAGATTACCGCCAAGGATTCATAGAGAAGGAAATTCAAGGGAATTTACCATAATTTCCTGAAGACTAGGTCATCTGCCACAACACTAGATTTCTAATAAAATTCCTAAGAACAAACCTTCAGAGTTACTATGCCATGTCCACAAGAACTCAAAGGTAACAACAGAGCTTAGCTTATAATAGATTCTAAGCAAAAGAGAGACATGGCTCTAAAGGCCAGATTACACAAGAAAGTTATAGACTACTCTATGATCGGTGAGTGTCAAGATATCATAACAATGTACAAGTGTGCATAAACTATAGAATAATTGCATCATTCCTAAACTGAGTGACCATCAACACTAGTTGAATCCTCATTTAACACACAACACATAAATTAAAATCTTAACATACGAGATAGTCTCCAATCTTAAGTATGGAAATGAGCCATCCAATTCATAATGATGTCTAATAATTGAAAACACATTCACTAATAGGTTAACTAAGATAATTTACACAACCATTCATTTTCATATGAGTACCCTTCAGCTCATAAAGACAGTAACCTTCACACAGTGCTAGAAGTTCAACATAACCATAAATACATATATGTCATCTCATTCACCATGAACATGCAAAGAATTTAGCAACCTTTAATTAGTAGTGTTGAAACATAAATTTTCAATAACATATCAAACAATTTCATCATCCATAGTTCAAATAGAAATAATTCATTATACTTATCTAAATAACTCGAAGTGGATTGAAACTCAAGGAGGGACTTCAACTCTCCTCCCAACCATAGGCTAGCTACATAAAAATATTTCTTGCAACCAACAACCCCCGAGCCGGATTCATAGTCTAAGTGGATACTTGCTTAAGGGAAATTCACACCTAGTTTTAGAAAAACACTCAACAGAAGAAGTCCATTGTCCATGTGGTTTATCAACTACTCTCTAGTGGCAAGCACCATAGTAACTATCTTCCTCTCTGAGATCAATCACAAGGATTCACCCAAGGCCTAGATGAAGTATAACTTAGCTTCAAGTTATTGAATATACTATATAGGTGGATTATCAACTATATTTTCAAGGCACGCACTACAAGGGTCTGTAGCCCATGGTCTAGGTGGTTTATCATATTACTTAGCAAGCACTAAGTGGTTTATTATCTTGCTCAACAAGCACTTTGTTTTCACCAAGAAATTCATCACCTATCCTAATTTACTAGATGGATCGAAGTACACCATGTAAAGCCAATTTTACCATAGTAAATTTTCTTTCACTGTGAGAAATTACTTAATCAACCACCTTTGTTAGGTAATTTATAGTTAAACCCATGAAGAATAATTAAATAAATCATTATTTATTTGATTTTCTTCTAGGAATAATTAATTAAACCATTGTTCAATTATTATTCTTTGTCATATTTGACCCAATCATGAAAAATAAACAGATAATTATTAATTATCTTATTTTTCTCAAAAAATAATTAATTAATCACTAATTAATTATTATTCTCTATCAAATTTGACTAAATCCCTTAGGAATAATTAAATATATCCTTATTTGTTTATTATTCCTTAACTAATTCCTTGAGATGATAGATAAATCATTTA
The DNA here is from genome assembly GCA_000404065.3 of Pinus taeda. Classification (NCBI taxonomy): domain Eukaryota; kingdom Viridiplantae; phylum Streptophyta; class Pinopsida; order Pinales; family Pinaceae; genus Pinus; species Pinus taeda. The sequence goes on along the minus strand of APFE031533908.1, from coordinate 8,727 downwards.
TTTATTTATTATTTCTAGATAAAAGTTTAAATATTTTTTCCCTCTTAACCAAATTTAATAAAATATTCCAAGTGGTTATTCCAAGGATGGGATCAATAATATTTTATTATCACTCATTATTCGAGGATAACTCAATATTTTGTTATAAATAGAAGGGTTTCCATTCATTATTCACTTTTGATTATTTTCATTGTTGCAATCACTACACTATAGAGGAGAGAGACTCTACACAAGTTGAAGATGTTTGAGGATATCCAAGAACCCATCCCATAGAGGGGTATTGGTAACATTTATTTGTTCCCTTCACAGGTGTTATAATAAAACTATTCTTTGTATATTTGGTTTCCATTGGATGATTGAAGTTATTACTCTTTATTTTTGTTTTTTAAATATGATTGTGGCATAGATCCTAACTTTGGAGAGTTTTGTTTCTGTCAGTTGTTGTAGATATATAATGTTTAGAAGCCATTTATATTGTTGATATTGTTTTTTATCCACAATCCTAAGTGGGTTCTTTTCATACAACATTGAGAAGAAAATAATACAACAAAATTGGTGACTCCGCGGGTTGCTCTCAAGCGGTCTGGTACATCCGATCAACAACCAGCTCTGAGGGCACCCTGTTATTGCCATCCCAGTTGAGCTCTTTGGATCCACCCCCTGAGGACCTCCTTCATTTGTGGGTGCCTCTCCTATGTTTCCACTAGAAATTGTTCCTCTAGGTCTCAACCATGCAGGAGCTATTCCGCCGAGACATTACCCTGCAGGCCATATACCTTTCTTATTTCCCCCTGCGAGAGTATTTTCTGTCTCTTTCATGGCTTCGTTGGTCCTTCCTAACATGACTTTGGGGATCCCAGTATGGTACATTGATCCCCCTGCAAGCATTCCGCCTGGTCAGCTACGACCTTTCATGCTTTGACCTCGATTCAACCGATCCTTACGGCCCCTGTTGTTGCTTCACTTCCATCACAACCTCAATAGGAACCCACTCCTGTTGTGAAAGCGTCTAGATAGGGGGGCAAAGCTAAGAGGAAAGAGCTAAAAGATAAGGCTCCCCAAGATCCTCCAGCCCCTAAGGCCCCAAAGTCATCACCTCCATGTGCTTTTTGTAAACTTGTTGGGCACGCCACCAATAATTGTCTCGAGCTTCCTCAACTTAAACCTTTGGTTCATGAAACATTCCCTAAGTCAAATATCCCTGAATTCCATGTTAACTTGTCAGGCCCACCTAATAAACTCAGAATGTTACCCACAAATCACCCTTGTGCCCTGTGTGATCATAATGGTCATTATTCCCATTGTTGCCCACGTTTCAATGAATTTAGTGATTGCCTTGAAGCGCTTCGCGAATACGACGCCACTCGTAGTGGAACCCCTGCTCCTCTACCTGTGGATTTTGGTACCCCTAGTCAACCAGAACAGGGGAACTCTGGTCCCACCATCGTGATCCCTCCCCCCGATGTTGAGATGATGGACACCACAGGCCATATCCTTTACATGTCGTCATCTTTGAGTTCCTCATAGGCAAACCTCTTTGAGGATTCTGTGCACGCTTCTATCGAACCTCTTTCAACATAATACCAAGGCTCAATATATGTAGATCCTCCATCTACTAGCTCATCGTCTACCATTCAAGATGATGTGTATGTGAACCTTATTTCTCAGGTGGATGACCAGGTAATATCGCCACATCATGTAGTCAGTCTTTCTCCTATCTGCCTATCTTCCAGTCTAATGAGGACATCGTGGAATTTATGTCTACCCCTGATTACCCTCGCACTTAGGTGAGGGGGCATGTTTTTTGAAGGATTGTGAAGGCCACTTCCTTCCTCATTCTCCCAATACACTCTACCTCAAGAAATGTCACTCATAACATATCCCTTTGATTTGTGTGTCTTTATTTTTACCATGAAGTTAGGTAGATTGCATCATCTCATCCATTGTATTTTGCACCTTTCAGATGGATCCATCATCCACACCGTATATCGATCATGCCGACGGTGCGAGTCGCTTCTCCCAGAATCTAGCCTCAGTAGTGTGGGCCATTTTGACCCCCTTGCATATGTTAGTCCTTTCAAACAACGTGTGCATTGGATTTTCCATCAATAATCACGTCGAATATGATGCAATGATAGTTTTGTTAGTCGATGCCCTTGCTCATCACATCCTTCATCTTCATGTTCATTTAGATTCCTTGCTACTTGTCATGCAATTGAATGATGTGTATCATGTGCATAATGAAGTCCTATTTAGACCATATCTACGAGTTAAGCTATTGGTACGTGAATTTCAAACCATTACATTCATTCATGTTCCTAGAGCCCAAAATACCTATGTAGATATCATTGCAAACAACATTCTAGATTAGAATTTAACACATGTATACCACATCAAACAACCATAAACAAAACAAATGGAAAACCATCATCGTCATATAAAATTCATAATCATATTATGTATCATATAACTGTTTGGAGCAAATAGCTCTAAATACATCCGACATGCTCATAGCATGTTACAAAAATCCAAATCAAATGGACCCACATGTCCCTGCATCTAGTCATTGTCTGATGCACCCCGCACCAAAGGCTCTACTCCACCTACACGCAGATCACGTATTGTCTGACCAGCCATCGCTATGTTCCACACGATACCTCACCACTCTGAGGGAATACTAGTGCACTCGTCTGTGTACCGATCCTCTAAGTCATGCCATCCGTGCTCTGAAACTCTGGTCAAAAGTACCTCAAATCTACGATGTGGATCAGTGAGTAGCGCACTCTCCTCAAGACCCTATCGTGATGACAATGCTCCCCGATCTATAACACCAGGTGTTGCAGCTCGTCCTGAATATCCTGCCAGTTTTACTGGTGCTATGTATGCATACAACATATTTTACACTTATTACCATATACATGTGATAAAAATATGAAATGCACCACAAAAATAGCAACTTAATACTTACCGTCTGGTCCCCATGCTCGCCCGGGCAAAAGTGGCAGGTCAGGATATCCCTGATAATTCATCCTACTAATAGGGTAATCGTCAATGTAGAGGGGAATCTTATCCTAATGTGCGAAAAACTCAAGTCAGAACACCTGTTTGGCTCCCCCTCCTCCTCCTCCCCGCAGTAGCAACCCCCAGCCGCACATTCTAGGCTCCTATGGACCCCCATCTCAGATATGTACATGAGGACGGATAGTGGGTATCTTCTCAAAGAAGAATGCACACAGTATTGTACCAAAAGTGCAGTCATGATTCACCTATCTCCTACATAGAATTAATTATCATTTCACCGACGACATAATCATTTGGGCCCACCCATAGTAGGTCCCAGCCAAAACACTCTCAACTAGCATCCTCTGCCCACCAGTGATGTGGTGGAATGCCTAGCTGCCCAAAACCAATAGCATAGTTACGGAAACAGCCCGTGTCTCTAGTTTCTCTATATCACCAAGCGGGATAGTCGTGCCCTTTACACAAAAACCCCATCGACAATGGCGCTCCATAAACTCAGTAATGTTCCTCCCACGAGGCAACACCGGGTGAATATCCCCCACCACTCCAAGGGGAGGCAGTCTGGTCAAGAAGTAAATATCTAGTAATGTGAGCTCAATCTTGTGCCCCTACATGACAAAGACCTCCTAGTCTAGATCCCAATATCTCAAAATTCTCGATAGCAAGGGCCCACCTACCTTCATCAATGGGTTCTCTACCAACTTGAGAACCCCATAACAAGCCAATGCCCCTCAAACCCCCTGATCCACCTAGATCTCGGCTCGAAGGGTATCCAAGTCTCATTCATGCCAGTTTATTTTTAGCTCTTCTATGCCTGCAAAACACCACATGTCTTGTCATTTCAGAGAAGAGAACATTGTTCTACATTGATCAGCCTACAACCCCCACCAGGCCAGCAAATCAACCCTCTCTTCAACCCCAGATCACATTTTTCTTCCCAGAAAGTGGGAGCTCGCAGGTTTCTAGTTGTTTTCTATGAGCCAAATTGCACTTCTGGGCCTGAAAAGTGTGATGCGACCATGAGCAAGAGCAAGGGTCTCTCAGGGAGCTGCCAGGTGCCAAAAGTCAGGAAATAAACCCCTGAACTTGAAGAGATGAGTAAGGCCACCTACCTAAAAGTTGCAGATATTGATCCCAATGGTCGGTCTATCTACTATGATCTCCACAAGAGTTAGGGCATTTTCCTCCTCTCCAAATTCACCACGGGTCACTTAGCAAATGAATCCAAATTGGAGGGAAAATGTCTTTTCATAAAAAAAAACCCGAATTTTTATGTCACCCATTGCGACCATACCATAGCTCAGTTTGAAAAACCATTAGCACCATTGGAAAGCTCTCATCGATCTCTATAATGGGTCTTCCTTAGTTTTTGATGATTTGACACTTCACCAGGAAACCATTTTTCCAAGAAGGGTCACTTCGTCGCCTCTCAAAACCAAATTTCTTCATAAAGCGACACTTGTACTTTGAGGACCACCTCCTCTTAATACTTGTCGTACCATGTGTCGATTTTCTTCATGAGGAACCATCATTTACTCATGTTTTCATGCCCCCCCCCCACGAGCCTATTCTATGTGGCAGCGTCATCGAGTCACCCTTGTTTAGAGCATCTACGATGAGTCACCCTTGCATCCATGGAGTTTGTTTCACATCCCATTCTATCATGTCATAGTATTCCATCCATCTCTACATATCATTCATCTTATTTTTCCCATTTTGGCCTCCAGTCATATTGTCCCCATCCCCTCTGGAGTTGAGTCAATCACTGCGAGGTCAACCATGAACTTTATTCTCTCACAAGGGAAGTCGTCTATTTGTCCCTCAATACCACTTTTTCCATTATCCCTGGTGTCATTCCATCAGTCACATTACTATTTTCCCTCGTGCCCTAATTGAGGATCCTCACTACCTCATCTATCGCGAGCCCTATCCTATCGACATCTGCTCATTTATTCCAGAAGAACAACCTAGAGGGTAGTGTATGTTGGTTCCAGCTTTTTTGTCTTAAGGGGGCCTGACCCAAGTTCAGTGTTACTTAGCCAAACAAATCCCTACACTACTAGCCCTTTCGGCATCACCCTACGAAGCACGGACTGAAGTCTCACCAGAAGCAGTGTGGGGGGATGCTGGAACCAAGTTTCTGCACCCTTGAGCTGGTTGTGATGTCACTTTATTCTAGTTATACCTGCCTTCGCACAAGTTTCTTATCCCTCTGTTCCACCCTTCAGTACCTTCACGAAAGGGTACAGTTGGTTTCCGCACAACCTTTACCTGCGGCTCAAGGACTTTCTCGTTGCTAGGGTAGCAAACTGCGATATCTCCCAAACTAGGCTAAGTGTCTTACTTATCTTATCAACCGATCTTAGTTAGCTTCTCGTAAACGGATGTTCTTACTTTCATTCACTTAACCAACACATTTACATACATTTGTGCATCATATAAGCATTATAAGTGAAATTCATATCCAATATAACAAGATGCATAAACAGGAAATAAAGACGCATAAATTATAGAATACTTCTCTCTATTGATAACTCCAGATGATTATAGACTCGACCCGTTGTTGGAGAGGTAAATCCCCTCTATGGATAGAGGCGATCCCTACTAGCCCAGGACTGGTCTAGCAACAATCAATCAATGCTACTCTGCAAGTTCCTAGTTGCAATTAACAAGTGGGTAATGAACACCTACTTGGATTCCAGCGCTATTTGCTTGATGAAGAGATGTCGCTCTCACTCCTTCGCTTTGGTTGGTCATGATCCTCCGCTATCCTCGCGGATGGACACCTGCACATGCAAAGAGAGAACAAACACAAGCGTGAAATCTAGTTAAAACAACTATACATCAGTCAGAAAGGATGTAATTCACATTTAACCATCATAAGACAAATGAGAATGGAACCATAACAGTAGACATCTATCTTTTATTAATCAAAAACAGAGAAAGGTACAACCAATGTTCTGACACTGAATCCTTCTCAAGAGGGTCCAGCCAGCAAGTCTCATAAGCATTCACCCTTGGGGGTAGATCTCCCAAGACAAACAACTCTCTCTCTCACACAAGACAACAAGACTGCACAACCTTCCTTAAGATCTCTAGCAATCCACACTTATCACACCAACTACCTATTAGGAGCAGCACTAAAACACTATGAATTCCACTCTGTCAAAAACTAGCTGCTCATGGCAATGGTAGAGGCTTATATAGGAGAAGGAGTCTCCATGGATGGTGGAAGGATAAGCTTATCTCCAAGAAAGGTGGCTCATATGATGAACAGACATTCCACAGAAGGGAGGGCGACATTCACAAGGCCAACAACCAGGTCTGGAGTCATCTGGAAGGCTGGTTGTTAGAACAAACTTGCCCAAACAGGATTAGCGCGGGTGTATAACTGGACTGGAGCGCTGACATCGCATCTCAATAACGGAAGAGACTATGTCAGCACGACTTAATACAAACATAGGATGTGCTGGCTCATGAAATTCGACTAGCGCGGAAAACCCGTGTGCTTCCGCGTTGGCAGCGCATCAGTTGAACTAGCAGCCGCCAGTCAGCGCGGTTATTTTAATAACAATCGCGATGATGAAATAAACTTTGGCAAAGAGGGTCATTTGGCCAATTCAGAGAGCATGAGCATGATGGATTTGATGTCATGGCACAGTAGGGAGACTGACAGGGAGATAGTGACAAATTACTGTGTAACAGATGCCCCCTAAAGCATGAAGCCCGAGAGAGTGGGAGGGGTGAAATGCTTTACAAAACTGCTGAACCAGAACACCACCAGGAAGAACCTGCACGTAGGTACAACTGATATCTCGATTACATGTAGTCTAGGCATGGGCGCAGCCATCCAAAAGACATACGAAGAAGGTCTGTGGTATGGACGCAGCCACCCAACTAAAGAGACCATGATGATAAAAGGTATGGTCGCAGCCACCCTAAAAGACTCAGGTATGGGCGCAGCCATCCATCAATGAGTCATGTAATAATGATCCACAAAATCGCAGCCTGGTTCGCAATAGACTAGAACCAAGGTCTTGCACTCCATCCAAACCCGAACGAAGTACAAATCCAAACATGTGAATACAGGAGTCGAAGTCGAACATGCTTGAACATCGTCTAATTACTAGCCAATGATGAAAGTTGTTAACAGACGCGAGAGGTGCCACCAATAATGACGATGGTCCTCAAGGTACTATAGGTACAATCCACGGCGTGTGAATGAATGAGTCGGTGTCGAACACCCGTACAGTCATTCAATCGGAGGCCAATAATGAAAACCTCACGTCGAACACGAAGAACCTGCCATTGAGGCATGCAGGCTCCAAGGTACCTGAAGGGAGTCTCTAGGTCAACTTCCTGGATAATGAGCTGAAGTCGACTGGAAGTGATCTTCGTCGACGGTGGGCCATAATGTTTCCCACATCATCGACACGAGACAGAAAGAGACAATATGTTTTGTGTGAGATATCGGAGGGAGGTTGAGTATCCTTGCAGAGGCCAACTTCTCTTGAACATATCGGCGACACAACGACGGATTTGGCAGTATTTGAGGTCAAATGATCAGGTGTCGTGATGAAAAGACGATGAGAAGATGAATGGTCAAATAGGATAACCCAAACCCATGGAGGCAAATGTGAAGCGAGATGAGATGTCCCCACCTAGACACAAATGCAAACAGTGCCATGTTCAAGAGTGACATACTGCCGATGACGAAGATTATGATTCCTTTATTTCCCCCACCATTTCTAGTGAGTACCCCGGTTATTTTTGGATGACAAGCTTGACGGGGATAGCATATGCTTGAGGAGCGTCATTTTGACGGAACCCGATGTCATTAAGTTTTAATGAGTCTGATAAAGGAAGAACTCGACATCTTTTCTTGTTTAGAGAGTCTGAAAAGACAGCAGAAAAGAAAACTCCAGGGGGTTCCTTTTTCGTAAAGTTGTGTCTCTCGAGCCCGAAAAAGTATAAAACGATGCTCGAAAGAACCGCCCGACCAGAATGATCGAGGAGTACTTTTTGTCAGTAGTGACATTGATCCGAAAAAGTAAAAAAGCGATCGATATCACGTCGTTTTGTTTCCATTAACGAACCTGAAACGATAAAGGCCCGACGATCTTTTCATTCTTTATACGGTCGGAAAAGAGTTTAAAGATGACTGCCTCTTATTTATGTTTAACGAGTCAAGAGGAATAACTCGGCAATCTTTTCATCTTTAATTGGTCAGAAAAGAGCTGAAAGAAGACCTCCATTTTTATTCTCTTTAGCGAGTCAAAAAGGAAAAAATACTCGGTAATCTTTTCATATTTTACGAGTTAGAAAAGAGCTTAAAGGTGACTCGGGTATGGGTTCATTTTTACACAAGCTTGAACCATGGAGAACTCTGCTTGTATTCGGTTTCATGTTTACACACTTGAAACGAAAAACTATGCTTGTTATAAGTTCGCATGCCCCCAGCATAATGATGCAAACGAGGTACATGCCCCCCAAGCTTCATTGCATTCAACAAAGTGGATGGAATGAAGGTTCACTTTCGAGATCTTGGAAAGACTCGACTTGTATTTTACGAGATCTTAATCAAAAGGCTCGATTTGGAAAGGGGTTTGTTTCATTTTTTAATGAGGTTGACACAGTAAAAGAACTATCCTCATAACCCTTGTTTCATTTTTTAACGAGCTTGACACAAGATCAGGAACTATGCTC
>APFE031533902.1:0-93203 GCA_000404065.3 Pinus taeda | reverse complement strand
TATGAAGGCTCAAAAAAGAGGTTTTATTTAAGTGAATCCTATGGGCCAAATACCATATTTGTAAAAGTGGTATGGTAAGTTAATAAAAATATAAATAAATGAGAGGTATAGTAAACAAATAAAATATTTTTTTATATTTATTCCATAAGTTACCTTATATTTACGAACATTGAAAAATGCCTTATATTTAGGTGAAACCTATGGGCAAAATACTATGGGCCAAATACCATGGGCTAGATTATTGTTAGTACCATGCAAAAAAGGTTATTAACCCTAATATTAGTATTAATAAAAATAAAAATAGCACATGGTATTGACCCATGGTATTCATGTGGAATGTAGCCTATTTAAATGGGGGAATTAAACCAGCATAGATCCATCTTTGCTCTGGATCTACTCAGCCCCGAGAGCGATCAAATATCATGACATGCAAACTAGCATAGAGTGAAAAAATATTTGATCCCTCTCGGGCTTGGTGGATCAAAAGTAAAAATGGATGTTGTAATCTAATGTATGCTAAACATTTTAACCTGGTTAAAATAAAAAAATAAAATAAAAACCAATTATTAATTTGATTAATTTTTATAAATTACTAATAGTAATTTTTAAACTCCGGGTTTATGATAACCCATGCTATTGACCCATGGTAATACCATGGTATTCATGTGAGCATAAATTATTTCAAGGGGAAATTCTATCATCTTAGATCCATCTTAATTCTACGTCTACCAAGTGCTCAAGGGATAAATAGATTTCATCCCCCTAAGAGTGGTAGATGTGGAATTAAGATGGATATAGGTTGGTTTTTATGATAATGAAGATATTAAATAGACTTAGTAAATTATATTGTAACAACATCTTAAGGTGAATGGTTAAAGCTACATTTAGTCACTTCACAAAATTTAGTAAAAAATACCAATATCTCCATTAATATTGGTTTTTAACTTTTTTTTATTTAACAAAAAAGATTCAAAACAATGAAACCTTGTCACTCTTTCTGCATCACCATCGTAAAAGATTTCTCACCAGTTTCCAAACATTCTTAATATGATATCTTCTCTTCTACTCTTAGTTTTTTCCTAATGATCTGTCGGGGTTGGAGCAACTACACCATATTTTCATAAAAGGTGGAGATTGTTCACCAAAAAGGAAATTAATCTACATGTTACAAGGCTATTAAAATGAGAGACGTAATTAAATTTTATTACTTAATTGAAGATTTCCAATTAAAATAATAATAAATCTACATGTATATATTCATATATTGATTGGAAGGATTCTCACAATGGTCACTTCTTTCAATTAGATCCCCTTCAAGCCTTTGGGATACCTAATACTTTCTTATATAATATAGTTGGGGATTTCTACTTGTTGGCATGTTCGGGTAAACAAACTTGATATGTTTTTCTTTATCTTGCAGTTGGAGTCTATGGAATAAGAAAGAAAATTGATAGCTTGAAAAATGTGGTAGCCTGACAAAAGTTGTAGAGAAAAGATTAATCTCTCCTCCCTTGACAAAAATCATTGTCAATATCAACACCTACAAGTACTTTGTTGTGGAATATTTTCAAAACTAATAGAAGGATATGAAAGAGTGCATTGTAAGAACCATGAAAAACATGGCCACTGAAACTTGGAACATTGTTTTTAGGAAGTCAAAATTATGTTTCTTTTCTCCAAACATGTATGTTAGTATATTACAGTTTAATGAATATGTTTTCTTATTATCATATATGGTTTCATACTTTACCAAAACATTCACCAAGACTTCACAATGTTTTATTATTCAATAAAAGATTTGCCAAGATCTTACAAGATTTTATAATTCAATGAAAGATTCTCCATCACTGTACAAGATAATATAATCTAGTGAGAGATTTTCCAAAAAAATTATATATACATATTATATTATTGAAAATTGCCTCCCACTTTTCTTATGTATCATGGGGATTAGCCCATTTATTATACATATAAATTTGGGGTGGTTAATAAAATTTTCCCTGTCCACTACTAAGGCATAATACATAGTTGCTTTACATGCTTGCAAAGAGGCAATTGGGTAAAAATATTTCCTAGGTGAAATTGAAAGGATGCAAGACAAGGTGAAAGTATTTTGTGATAGTTAAAGTGGTATTAATTTGGCAAGGAATCCAACTTACCATAGTAAGATAAAACATATACCTATTAAATATCTTTTTGTAAGAGAGGTTATTGATGAAAGTGGAGTGGTGGCTCTAAAAAAGGTCCTTACAAAGAAAATTTATGCAGAGATGTTCACAAAACTAGTCATCTCAGAGAAGCTAAAATAGTTCCTAGCTTCTCTTGGCTTGCATGAAAGGTGATGCATATTTTGGGAGTGATATATCAGGTAATTTTTTGCGAAAGTGGAGATTATTAGAAGTTACCAATTGTTTCCCTATATTCTTGGGATAATAGCTAAGATTGGTTCCTTTGCTTTGGTTTTTTTTTGCTAATATAAGTTCTTTTGAAAAAAGATATGTTCTTTTCCAAATAAAAATCAATGCAACTTATCGAACAAGGATTTGGGTTGCCATTTTAAGGCACTAGTAGAAAATAGAAATTAGTGACTATGTAACTAAAAAAGTTAGTCACCACAACTTTTGCAAGTGAAATACCACCAAAAATGAGCAATCTTAAGTGACCAAACTAAAAACGGCTATTATAAATCACTAATTTAGTTGCGGGTTAAAATATGTGACTATCTGGGAGGACAATGGTGGAAACCGTCTGCAACTTTTGGGATAGGGTTTCTAGTCTCCCTACTATGGCGCCGCACTCTGCAAACTGTTATGCCAACAAACGCTGACCCAATACGCATACAGGTCATTATACCTGTTGTTCTCTCAGAATGGTAGTGTCTCAGAGGGAGGCTCTCAATGCCTCCCCCAACGTCAACATTGATATGCCTCAAATGATGTCATCCGACTCAAACCCACCTACTGAAGGCAATGTACCATGCTCTGCAACAGGCCACAAACTGCAGGATAGCAATATGCAGAAGATCCCAACGGGTGATAAGCCAGACAATCCAGAGGACAAAACGATGGAAGCACAAGGCACCACGGAGGCACCCAAAGCCACCTCTGCGACCTATAGACCAATAGCAACGGAATGTCCCAAAATTGAGCTACCGATCCATAGGATCAATGGCGAGATCCAGTACATGAGAGACCACATGTTGATTGGCAAATTCGTCGGGTTCTGGCGAACTAAAAAAGCCCTACATGGATGGATTAGGGCCAAATGGAAGCCAAAAGGGCAGGTAACACTGCAACTTGGACCTAATGGATTTTTCACTGCCATTTTTACCTCCCTTGAAGACAAGAACCGCGTCATGGATGAAGGCCCCTATTTTTTCAACTCCTCTAGTCTCTATCTCCGAGACTGGATTGAAAGATTCAACCTGGATAAAGAAGACTTTAGCTAGGCACCTGTCTGGGTCCAACCGTATTCTCTACCTCTAGAATATTAGGACAAAGAATCCCTAAAGGATATTGGCAATGGCTTTTGTGAATTCATTAAAATTGCAAAAGAAGCAAAGCTTAGGTGGTACAACTCCTATGCTCAGATCTGCATTTTCATACGCCTCATGCAAGCTCTCCCCGACTTAGTAAGTCTCTCTCACGATGACTATGAATGGGTGCAAACCATAGATTATGAACATGTGCCTTTTAGATGTAGGAAATTTCATACCCATGTCCATTTATTCTGTGATTGTTCATTGAGCGCGCCCCCTAGTAAGCCCTCGGGCCCTGCCTCTGCCCCTGATGTTGAAGGCTTCACTAAAGTCCAGAACTAGTGCCACCATAACAAGAAATCCCCTCCTCTGAACCCCAAAGACCCCTCTCAAGCCTCGACCCCTCCCTCTACCAGCAACAATTTTGAAGCCCTAGCTACCCTTGTTTCTGATACCCCCCTCTCTGAAGCCATCCCTAAACCCCCGCTTAGCCCGATGCCTGAATCCAGCTCTGGCCATCTTCATAGCATGGAGGTTGACAATGTTGAAGATAATGAGAGCCAGATCACTCCCATGGAAGATGAAAGTGAAATGGTCGATATAGGAGACGTAGATATCTTCACTCTAGAGAAAGCATGTAAAAAAAAAGGCTTTGACCAGATCTCATAGAAGCAGATCAAAAACTTAACTCTAGCTGTCGCCAGTGCGTAGCAGAATCAAAAATCCCTAGGCATCCAGCAGGGAAGCCCATGGGATGGGAAGAAACTCTTTAAAGGCTCAAAGAAAAGAGGGAGGAAATCTGATCTACAGAGGATTATCCTTCTGGGGGAGATGTTGGTAATCTTGTAGGTATCCGAAACTTTCCAAGTTTTTCCCGCCCTGTGAAGGAATTTCTCAATGAAACTCATCTCAAGGAATATAAGGGGTCTAAACGGCCCCTCAAAAGTATGTATGATAAAAAATCTTATACAGATGGAAGGACCTCATGTCTGTTTCCTGCAGGAAACTAAATACACAAGTCAAACCCTTGGCCCTATTCTTTCAAAAGCCTGGCCAGGATGTCATTCCGTCGCTGCAGATGCCTCTGGAGCCTCAGGCGGTCTAGCCATTTCTTGGGATCCGAAAGCTGCCTCAATAAACGATTCGCACATGGCTCATAATCTAATTTAGGCCTCTTTCCACATTCATGGGACCAATTTGCATGGGAATCTATCTAATGTTTATTTCCCTCCAGAGGCCGCAAGGAAAATAGCCCTGTTAGATACAATAGAATAGCTCAATTCTACCAAAGCTCATCTCCTCTAGATGTTGGGGGGAAATTTTAACATGATCACCAGCCTCGAAAAAAAAAAGAGGAGGCAAAGCAAGACTAGAAGAAGACAACACCCATTTCAAAGACATCATCCAGTAGAACTGGTTGATCGATCTCCCCTTTTCCAATGGAGATCACACCTGGAACAACAAGAGAGTGGGCACACAACAGATTGCATCCAAACTACATAAATTTCTCCTCTCTAACAATGCTATCCTTATTGGAGGTGATTTCCAAGCCACAATCCTGCCTTTTCTAGGGTCGGACCACTAGCCTATCTCTCTGCAATGGTCCAGACCAGGGGACCGCATCAAAAGACCCTTTCGATTTGAGACTTTCTGGCTCACCCACCCAAGTTTCAAGGAAATGGTTCACACCGCATGGAGATCTTTCATTCCTCCCCCTGTTTCCAAGATGTTCCAGTTCCAACAGCACCTCAAAGATCTCAAAGCCCGCATTAAAATTTGGAACCATTCCACCTTTGGCAACATCTTCCAACAACAAAGGCTCCTGGAACAAGAAATGGTGGAGCTACAGCTTCGCATCATCCAAGAAGGCCACAATGAATCTTCTGACCTAAAAGAGAAAAATATCCTCAATCAGTTGGAGGAAAGAAGGCAGCAAGAAGAGATTCTCCTGAAACAAAAATCCCAGGTCAGATGGTTAAAAGAAAGGGAACGGAACACTAAATTTTTCCACCGCTCTACCATTCAACGCAAGATGTGTAATAATATCAACTTTCTCCTTAGCTCAACAGGAGAAAGACTGGAGCAGCATCAAGCCATAGAAGCTGAATTGGTCTCTCATTTCAAATCAATGGTGTAGGAAGACCAGCTAGACAGGCAACCAACAATTAACGAAATCCTGCAACACATACCAAAGCTAATCATGGAGGAGCATAATCAACTTCTTCTTTGCCCTGTCACTCTTATGGAAGTTGATTAGGCTATCCTCCAAAATAAGGAATGTAAAGCTCTAGGTCTCGATGGCTTCACATCGAACTTCTTCCATCATTTCTGGGATTTGATCAAAGATGAGATCGGGCAATTATTGGAGGAGTCTAGATTGATGCATTGGATTCTCCCATCTCTTAATGCCACTTTCATAACCCTGATTCTCAAGGAGGACCAAGTAGCCAAAACTGACAAATTTCACCACATCGCCCTCTACAATGTCATATACAATATTATCTCCAAAGTTATTGCCAACAGGTTAAATCCACTACTTCCTTTTCTCATTTCTCCTGAGCAAACTAGTTATGTGGAGGGGAAACAAATCCTTGATGCCATCATTCTCACTCATGAGATCATGCATTCTTTGAAGCAAACTAAAAAGCCAGGTATGCTCCTTAAGATTAATTTATCAAAAGCTTTTGACAAAATTAACTGGAATTTCATTCAACAGATGCTAGCAGCTTTTGGTTTCAGCTCTCCTTAGATAAGATGGGCCATGAGCCTGATCTCCTCTTCATTTTTCTCCATCCTGGTTAATGGTATCCCTTCTCATCCCTTCTCCCCCTCTCATGGCATTCGTCAGGGCGACCCCCTGTCCACTTTTCTCTTTGTTCTCATGGAAGAGGGGTTGGGCCATTTGATCATTCATGCCCTACATTCGCACCAACTCCGTGGCATTTCTGTTCATGAAACCCAGGCTCACACCCACGAGCAATTCGTGGATGACACTATGTTGTTTTGTCACCCTTCTGCCCAAGAAGCCTCCGCCTTCAAGAGCTTGCTTGATTTGTTTTTCGAAGCTTTAGGAATGACTATCAATGCCTCCAAGTCACAAATATTCTTCTTTAACACTACCTTGCTCATTTAGCATCGCATTGCTAGAATCCTCGGTTTCTCAATTGCCAAGCTCCCCGCCAAGTACCTTGGACCACCCTTGATTGTCTCAACACTTAAGCACTCATCTTGGAGATCTCTCATAGACAAAATCGGAGGTAAATTATCCTCCTGGAATTTTTGCCCCTTCAACCTCCCTGACAGACTTATTCTGGTCAAGACTGTCCTTCAAACCATGCCCCCTTATCTCTTCTCGGTCCTAGCGGCCCCGAAATGGGTCCTTAAGCAGATCAGATCTCTTTAGTGCAATTTCTTGTGGGGGGCATTCGGACAGAACAAAAAATGGGCCTTGGTCAAATGGAACACGATCTTCAAGCCAAAGTCAGTGGGAGGGTTGGGACTCCATGACCCTCAGCACAACAATGCTATCGTGGGGGCTAGGATCTGGTGGAAATGGCTATCCTCCCCCTCTACCTGATGGGCGAGACTCTGGAATGCTAAATATGCCAACCACAGACCCCATTTGGAGCTCATTCTACTGTCTAATGTGGAATCAGGCTCACTGATCTGGAACGCTGCCAAACAACACAGTTTGCTTATTCAGGACCATAGTTTCTAGGAGGTCTGTAATGGTTGTACAGCTAGGTTCTGGACAGCCTCGTGGCAACAACAACCCAAGCTCCTCTCAACCATCAATCCACCTCTACAAATTGATTTGATAGCTCCTTTGGATGCCACAGTTCACCAATTCTGGGAGGAAAACCAAGTTCAGGGGTAGAGGAACTGGAAAATGGCTACAGGCTAATTGAACAACAAGCAAGGTCAAGCTCATCCAGCACTAGAAACAAAACTAATCAGCAGGAAAATCAGATACATGGACAAGCAGGATGTCCTTCACTGGGGACACTCCCCCAAATGCAAGTTCACCACTCAGGAAGCCTATGCCCTAATGACCCAGACTCTCAACCCTCTTGACCCCATCTAGAAACATTTGTGGTCACCACAGCTTTGGTCGAAGGTCTCCTCGTTTTTATGGTTGCTCTTTCACAAGAAAATCCTCACATGGGATAACTTAATGAAGAGAGGCTTCACTGGGCCTTCTAGATGCCCCAACTATAATAATCAGGAGGTGACCATTCAACATCTTATGCTGACCTGCCCTTTGGCTACCTTCTTCTGGGAAAGTGTTAGCTCCAAGTGCAGAAGGGATGGTCGACAGTCTGAGGACTTAAATACCATCATACGTAATTGGCCAATGGCACCCTATTGTTGCAACATCCTCAACTCTCTCTGGAGGCACATTCCAGGCCTCATCTTATGGCATATCTAGAAGGAGAGGAAGAGGAGGATCTTCAAGAATCAGTCAGCTCCTCCGGAAATCCTCTGGTTAAATTACTGCAGCAATCTGCAGGAAACCTTAGTGCTACAAAATGGCAGCAGGAAGACCTCGCTTTTCTGCCCCTAGAGCAACAAGTCTGGAACAACTGGAAGTTCAAGCTCAATCTACATCTCGAGTTGACTAATCGAGAAGTCCCGAAGACAAATTCTAATGCTAAATGGGTCTCCCCCTCCAGATGGTGTCATAAATCTTAACTTTCATGGCACCTCCAAAGGCAACCCTGGGGAGGCGGGCTTTGGGGGAATTTTTCGCAATCAAAAAGGGGATTCTATGCTCGTTTACTATGGCTATATAGGATGGGATACCAATAACTATGCGGAACAAGAGGGTCTTTGGAAAGGTATGCAGCTAGCCCAGCTCCATAATTTTTTCCTTATCGAGATTGAGGGAAACTCCCAAATCCTCATCATCATGATCAGTAAGATCTTCTCAAGCTCCCCACCCTCTAAAGTAGTGGACAGTTGGAGGCTCATTGCAAGATTGGATCTCATCACTGACTGGTTACTAGAGCACAGAGCCATTTACCTCAAGTACACTAGAAGATCTGGCAACAAAGTGGCAGATCTTCTGGCCAACAAAGGGGTAACGAACATCCAGACCCTCTTTGTAGTGCCCCTCTCCAGTCTCAATGACAACAATCTCCTTTAGGAATGCACTCAACTAGTGTAGCAAGACAACTTCACCCCATATGCGGATGGATATTTACGTGATTGGGGTTACAATCCAGCAGGTGGGTGCGTGGCAAGCCCACTGATTTGCCTCTGGTAAGCCTGTACTCAACTCTAGAACCATTAAGTTGATGGGCTGTCACCCTACGTGACATTTATGTCGGTGGGGAGGCCGAGACACCAACAAATTTAGAATGAATGCTCCAGACCCTTCGTCCCCGTCCCCAGTTGCGCTCTATGGTGTTTTGTTTTGGAGTTGTGGTGCTCTGCCAAGCTCTATGTCGAGGCAGCTCTTGCCTGTTGGTTCTTGTTGTTCGCTAGAAGCAGAGGTGCACAGCCTCCGCACCACTGTCAGAAAACACTGCCCGTTGGTTTCCTGCATTAGCTTCATCCCTGGTTACCATCACTCCCACAGTCCGTTCGCCTTTCGTCTCCACATTCCTCTGTTGAGGTCCTCTCTCAATTTCTCCTACTCTCATGACTTATGTGCAACAATGCCTAAGCTGAGACATCGTATGAGATGCCGTCGGGGTGGCTTCAGGCCTAGTCGCTCCCCTCCCCGTTCCTCTCACTTGTTCTTCGCTTGTAGTATTAGTGATAATGCTCCCCGTCGCCTCCGTGGAAGTGGTCAATTTCAATGCCTTCCTCCCTCCTCGAGCATTGTCGCCGCTGCCTCCCACCACTGCCTCGAACCTTGACCTGTGATCGTTGCCTCTCCCCCACACTCTACGCCTCCCATCAGCTCGCAGGCCTCTCCTCCAGCTCTGCTTGTCTCTCTGCCCGTAGACGAAAATCATCCTCGCGTGGTAGGTGAATGCAGCTGAGGGCCTCTCCAGGCCACCGAGACGAATGCACGTGAGCATGATGTGATGGATTCCGCTCTTCTAGATCCTGCTCCGGATGACAAAGAAGGATGGGGATGCAAATTTGATGAGGAATCGCCCTCGGGTGACTATGGACTCTAAGCGATTCTACTTTTCCTCGCCTCCATGTTTAGTCTTTTAAGCTTTTTCTTGGTTTGTATCCTTCGTATATTAGCTTGCCCAAACTGATCTTGGTAGATAATTCAGTCTCAAAACTATGTATGAGTCATTTTCCCTTGGCGGACGGCTCGATTTTTGGTTCACTGTTGTTAAGACAAGGCTGGTTTCCTCTTGCGAGGCAGCTCTCAAACGCCTCTCGAGATAGTTTCCCCTTGCAGGTGGCTCATTTTCTGCTATCTTGCTGATTGTATGGCAGCACTCTGATGCCTAGAACTCTCTGTACCATATGTTTTATTAATAGATTTAAGCTTACTTAGAAAAAAATATGTGACTATCTAATAAGTAATGCAACTAAAAATGACTTACATGAATGAATCTAAGAACAAAAATACAACTACCTAACAAGTACTACAAAAAATGAATCAATTTTTTATTTTAGTCATATTAATTGTGTCAAGCAATCTAAGCTTACAAGTGATAGGGGATGGAAAGGCTACTAAAGATCCGTTGAAAGGTTATACCTCATTAAACACTTCTTCATCCTCACATGGTGTATAGGTGAGACAACTTTGCATTATATATCTCTAATAATTTGTAATTTCAAAAATATAATTTTTAATAATAAAAAATATTTTATGTATTTTTTTAAAATCTATTTATTGAATCTAATTAGATCTAGTTCCAATTTGAAATTAATTTGGAGAGCGATTTTAATTTTAAAGACTATAATATCAAATAAAAACTACTTTAATTTCATATTAACTGCCCTAGATCCATCTTAAGCCCAGATCTATGAAGAGCCAAGAGGGATACAATATCTTGAGTTGCAAAACTTTTTTTTCTAGTGCAAAACTTGAGAAAGGTTTGCACTACGAGAGATTGGATCCCTCTCGGCCCTGGATAGTTATAGGGCTAATATGAATCTAGGTTGCTTATATAATACTATATAATATCTATATTTGTATTTGTGTCTCTTTGTTATTCGCTCTCTCTATCTCACCCCAAAAACATCCACACCATTTCTCTCCCTCTCTTCCCTTTCTCTCCCTCTCTATATATATTCTTATCACTATTCCCTCCCACTCTCCTCTCTCCCTCACTCTCTCTCCTTGAATCCCTTACCACTCCCTCTCTGTCTCCACCTTTCTTCCTCTATGTTTTCTTGTTCCCTCCCTCTAATATGCCCCCTCCAATTCCCTCTCTCTCTCCTCATCCCTATCTTCCTTCCTCTCTATCCCTTATAAGATAAAAGTATAAATTTCATCTAGAGTTGAGGGTTTAATGATTATGATAATGAAGATCTTGATTGTGGCCAACAATTCATCAAAAGACAATGCACAGGTAAGCATTTTTCATGTCTTTATTGTAAAAATGGCTTAATGATTATGATAATGCAGATCTTGAATGCGTCTAACAATTCATCAAAAGACAATGGACAAGTAAGCATTTTCCATGCCCTTATTGTATAGATCAGTTCTCTCCTCCTTGACTTTTCCAGGGTCATAATGTATGGAATTTTTTTTTGACCTTTTATAGTAGTTTATTATTTGTGTAATGGAATCTACTATGTGAAAATTCAAAGGGTTGGAGTGATGCAAGCAAATTTCCCAGTAGGATGAAAATGCTAGACCTTCCTCAAACTTTGTTACATGAAATTAAAATTTCTTGTAATCATGATCTCATGTAAATTTCATCCTTATATTATGATCTCAATGGCTATAGTTTTAAATCGTGTTACTATATTTTAAGTGGAATATACTTAGATCCATTAAACCTTACAACTATCTAAAGTTTAGGTTAATCTCAGCTAAAAAGAAGGAACCTACATAACTTTTGAAATTTAGACTCAATGATTACAAACAATTATTAAAAATGGAAGAACACAAATGTTTTGATAACTTCTAACTAGCCATCAATTTCCAAGACCTTTTCTATTACTCTGAACCTAAACAAAGAGAGTAGAAGAGGAAGAGGAGTCTAGATGAGGTGGACCCTGACTTGCTTGAAAATTTTCAAAATTTGGGCATGCGCTTGACTAGAAGAATAGATTAACCAACGTTGTTGTAGATGTTTCTGATAATGTTTTCATTTCTACAATGTACATGTAGACTCTATAGGTAGTTGGGGTTATTTTTTGTTCGTTTTAAGAGTTGATTCAAGGGTATCTTGATTTAGCTAGGAAGTAACTTGGTAGGGTTGTTCCTCTTGTTGATAACTATTATGTTGCATTTTATTTTTTACTAGTGATAACTCCTATTAAATCTCCAAACACACTTTGTCACACATGGAAATATCCACTTATTTCAGGATGAAAGAGATGGAGATCGGGAAGTTTGAGACGACTCTTATTTTTGTATATGAGAGGAGTTTTGTGAGGTGAGAGGAGTTCTGTGACATATACTGAAGGGTGCACTGGACCATTTTATGATACCAATGATCTCCCTGCCACAATAGTGCATCTCTATTGCACCGATGGAGGAACGATAAAGTATTCAACTATAAAGAATTGGTATGCTGGGGACAAGGAATGCACACGTGTGATTTATAATTTTATTACAAAAAGAGGTTTGTGCGATGGAGAAAAATCTAGGATTTCGTGGATGTAATTAGAGACTAGCTCAAAAATCACATCAAAATAATCAAGCATTGTTTTGAAAGGCGATGATGCAATTGGAGAGTTCTAGTTTGTTGCCTTGAAAAATAACTATAAATAGGGGGGACAAAGATGATGTTAGGTCCCTATAATACTTATCATTCCCCCATTACTATTGTCATTGTAGCCCTTATTGTTATTGTTGTGCCCCTATTGTCCCCATATTGTTATTGTGCCCCATAGAAGCCCACTATTATTATTATTGTGTCGTTATATTATTATTCTTATGTCGGCTTTGATTATATTATGACCCCTTAGACTCCTATATATAGAAAGCAAGTTTTGTCATTTGTATCATCCAAGAATTGTTCATTTGTGTAATTTAAAGGAGGTTTCCCCCTCGAAGAGGCTATTTTCTAAGGCATTGATCTTTCTTTTCTATCTTTCTGAGAGCTGGTTTCACAAAATTTGGTATCACAACTTTGGGTTTTAGGGTTTTGTTGTTCCAAATAGGTCATCACGCAAGTTTTCTATAACTCTTTTTCTGCGATGTCTCAGAAGCTAAAAAGAAACCCATTTGAGTTGAAATCATTATGAAGCTTGGGTCCAAAATAGAGATCTTGTATCGCTACATTTATGGAGATATGATACGAAGAAGTTAGGGTTTTTGCAGACTCCCAAATTACACTCCAAACACCTGACCTTGGGAAAATTGTAATAACTTTCTCTTTGAGCATCAAATTGAAATTTCATAAGAAGTTACAGAAATATGATAGACTGTGGTTTTTTTCTGTATCTTTTTCAGATCTAAAGGTTCAAATAGAGACATGTGGCAAGTGGTACAAGTTAACTCTACAGAAATGTTATATAATCAGGTCATGATGGGATATTGGGCATATCTATTTCTTGGAGAATTAAATTTTGATCGAACTGGTGGCATTGGAAAGAGAAATCAGAGGGTTACCACAATAAGAAATTTTAGACCTTGGAGATCCACAATTACAAAGATACAACAGATTCAATATCGAGTTTCTACAAAGAGAAAAAAAGATGTATAGTCTTTTTAAATATTTGCATAAGTTTCGGTTGAAAAGTTAGTTTGAAGTTCAAATGGCATAGTGAAATATAATTAGCATTAACTGATGCCATGAAGAAAGAAAATGGAAACACCTGGTAAGAAACATGAAATCTCTAGGATGGTTCATGAAGAAAAGGAAGAAATGCAACATGATATATCAAAATTACGAGACCAAGTGCAACAAATTTCACTCTCATAGAAGGTAACAGAACCTAAGATGGATGGTTTAATGAAAGGTGTGGAAACTAAGATGAATGGGATGGAAGCTAAGATGAATGCCCTGGAATCTAAGATGGATGGTTTATAAGTAAAAATTTATGTTTTGAAGAAAGACATGGAAGGTTTGAAAGGAGGTGTGGCAAAGTTGCTACAAGAAATGCTTCCTAAAGGCAAAAAGGTAGTAGAGAAAACTCATGATGAGAAAAAAAGAAATGTTAGTCACAATTTCATAGACTATAATGTTGGATTGAAGACCCACCATCTTCCAAAGATAAATATGAGGAAGTTTTGTGGCAAGGATCCCATAATCTGGATACCATAAATGGAGAAATATTTTAATCTCCATAATATGCAAAACACACAAAAGGTATGCATTGAAACTTTATATTTGGAACCAAATCTGTTTGTATGGTATCGACGGCTTTGCTCTCGTAAGAAAATTTTTAGTTGGCCAATTTTTATGGAAGAAATGATAGCACATTATGAGGATACAAAAAGCAACACCTTTTTTAGCCAATTGATAAACCTCAAACAAAAGCGTTCAATGATGGAGCACCTTGAGGACTTCAAAAATTGAATATAAGGGTAAAATATATTCAAAAGGAGCATAGGATTTATGTGTTCATAAGGAATTTGAAGGATAAAATGCAACATCAGATTCATCTTTGGGAAGTTAACTCATTGGAGAATGCATTAAGGTTGGCAAGAAAAATGGAAAAAAAAATTATGGAAACAAGGAAGTCTACCACTCACAATTATAAGGATGGAAGTGTTGTTTCCCCTAGCCTTTCACAATCTACAAGGCTGACACCCCAATAATTGGAAGAAAAAAGAGAAAAATGGATTTGTTATAGTTGTCATATAAAAAATACTAAAGGTCATAAGTGTGTTGAGAAAAAAATATTTTACATAGATTGTGAGGAGGAGGAAGAAAAGGAACCAGAATTGTCAAAAGAAGAGGATAAGCATGAGGAACAAAACTTAGAGAAAGAAATGAATTCAACCATATTTTGTAATTCTTTGGCTAGAATTACCATTTCTCAAACTATCAAGATAGAAGGACATATAAAAATTGAAAAAGTTAATAGTGTTGATTGATTCAGGAAATACCCATAATTTTATTCACTGTAAGAAAGCCAAGGAATTAAATCACCTCGTATATCCAGAACCAGAGTGTCAAGTGATGCCTACAAGTGGAGGAACAATATATCACTCTGGAAAGTGCCATAATATCAAGCTATCCATGGGAGAATATGTATTGAATAGCCCATTGCTTTCCATTCCAATGGGTGGTGCTGATGTTGTACTAGGATTTCAATGGCTACAATCCTTGGGTACAATAGCTTTTAATTTCCAAGAATGTTTCATGAAATTTTATTTGGAAGGAAAGGAAGTTGAATTAAGAGGCATCGTAGGGAAACTGGGAAAGATAATCATCTTTAATGGAATGACTATTAGATGATCCAAAAATACAATTTTATCATAGGTTATAAAATTAGAATAAAATAATTATTAATTTAAGATATTAAATTGATAATTATTATTCTAGAATGTTTAATTATTTAATGGAGACTTTTAGAATTAGCATGTTGTTGTAACTAGATATGACTCTCCAAATGTGTCATATCTTAGGCTCTATTTTAGGAGATTAGTTAGCTAGTTGTTTTGAATAGCATTTATTGTAAATGGACACTTGTTATTTAATAAGTGATCCATAATTAGAGGTAGTTAGGACTTGGAGCTTATATATAGCTCATTGCAAGAGTGTTTGTGTTGCTCGGGTGTAAACTCTTGCAAAATCAATTATGTAATTTTTTTTTTCTGATTAATAAAATTATGTGTCTGAGGACACTTCTGCCATTATTGTGGTATCAGAGCTCCAGTAATGCTGCAGTGGACGTGAGGAGGAGATTCCAGCTGTACAAATTTTTGGAAAACTCCATTGAATTGTTTAGTGAATGTTGGGTAAGAAATTTGTCAAATTTTTGTTTAAAACAAAAGAAATTTTATTGATTTTAGATTTCGAAATCTGAAAATCAATTTTTTTGCTTATAATCAAAATCGTTGGGTCTTGAATTTCTATTATTTTCTACCTCGTCAAATACAACATATTTTACATCTCGAACAAATGTTGTACGACGCCATCTCCTGGGATCGAAAGCAATGGGTTTATTGTTAAATGGCCTTGTCCAGCACAAATTGGAGATTACGTTCTCTGCGTAGAGGTTTGAATTCTATTGGCACTGTGTGACTGAGGAATGATCAACACAAGGAGGGCTGAATCACAAGCGGTCTTTTGTATCAACCTTTGAGAATTCGATTTCCAGCATAGGCAATTGATTGGTGCAGTTCAATTAAAAACTAAGAAGTTTGTTTAAATATCATTGCAGATTAATAGTGTTCGGTGCAGCATATTTGAGACGCTACAGTGTGGAGTTAAATTCAAGGTATGAACCAAGATCATTTACCAGATTAAATGAATGCGTTGAAGATGTATGAGACTGTGTTAATTGAAGACTGATGCAGAAGTTATTGACATTAATGTTATGAGGGCGTTGTAGCTGATAGCGAATAGATCGATTTAAAAGGTGGAACATCATGACCTCTTACCTCTACAATTATTTATTTAATACCGATGAAGCTTTGAATCTAGCTCACCCATACGCTTTTGAGCATTCTAGCCTTTGTTACCTTCAGTTTAAATGTGTCATAGAGCATAAGCCTCGGAATACTCCTGTTTAAGTAATCGTAGTAAATCAATCAATAAACTTAGAGGGAAATGGATAGCGTGGGCTCATCAACTACGACAATCAAAAATGTCAAATTTCTTTACGAGATTTCCAATACAGAAGTCTGTCCTATTAAAAAATAGCAAAGAATCTTTGCAGCTTGAGATAAATATCAAATTTTATAGGTGTCATGGAACCCACATGCGCAGCTTGAGATAAATATCAAATTTTATAGGTGTCATGGAACCCACATGCGTATAGACTGAAAAAGTGCTTCATATGAACGCTAGACTTGGAGAATACAACTATGCTCAAAATTCTATTCACTTTCAGGTTTTGAATGCCAATCGATTTAAAAGGTGGAACAACATAGCGCTATAATTGTATGGATGGTGTTATGTTAAATGGTCGATGTGTGAAGATGCAGGTCTGCATTTGAATACAATGATTTGATTCAAAGGTGAATGTATTGGGAGCAGTGAAGGAGATAAACCCAACGTCAAGCCAATGTGAGCCAGTCTACCAACAACACGCCAGCATGCCAGCAATAAGAAATATTTTTTAATTTTGTAACATTAATGGAGTGATAAGGTTTTTGGGTTGTTTGTAATTTTGGGAGAGATAAGGAATATTATATTTTTGGGGAGATTTGGTGATTTTTTTAATTTTGGGAATTTATTGTTTGTGGAGTAATAAGGTGTTTTGTAAATTTTTGGAGTAATAAGAAGTTGTATTTGTAATTTGTAAATTGGAGAGATAAGGTGTGTTGGGCAATTTGTTTTTAAGAAGTTCTTTGGTATCATCACATTGTAACTCAAAGTAATTTTACTTTGACAGGGGGTAATTTCTTTTTTACCATATTGTGCAAAAGCACCATTGTAAAAAGTCAAATTTTGAAAGTTTCCTTGTAAAAATTTGAGAAATTGACTAGAGCCAAGTGCAAAGCTTAGTCAATTTTCTCCTGTTTTGATGACTATTCGAGGGTCAAGGCCAAGCCCCGATAGATCGTGTTGTTTTTTGCGTGGTGTGTTGTGTTGACTATCTTGTCATTTCTGTTCTGATTCTTGGTGCGACGCTTCAACGCTAAAATGTCTAAGTTGATTAATTTGTTTTCTGATTCTGACAAACTTGAAGGTACAAAATCATATAAAACATGGCATCGACTCATCGAAAGCACTCCCATTTACAATGAATTATGGCAGGGTATATGTGATGGAGATGTTAAGCCGAATAAACCCAGAGATGCAGCTGCACTAGCAAAATGGGAAATCAATAATGCTAAAGCCTTAGCTCTTATTAAATATTCTGTGAATGATGAAATGTATGTCCATATAGAAAATGCTACAGATGCATGGTCTGCCTTGAAAACTTTTAAGACCTCTTTGATACTCAGCCAGAATCAAAGAAAGTCAATCTACAATTAAAATTGTTGCAACAAAAATTAATTGAAGGTGGTGATGTTCTTGAATATATCTCAAGACTTAAGAATATCAGGCAAGAAATTATTAATGTTGGTTTTCCCGCAATTGATGATAGCTTTATGGTCACAATTGTAATTTATGGACTTCCTTCTTCCTACACGCATTTTTTGGAGACTCTACAAGTAACTGGGAAGTTAGAGAAGCTAAAGTTTGATGAACTATGTGAAATGTTGACTCAACATGATAAAATTTTTGGGAAGAAGAAGAAAGTAGGTGAAGATGTTTTTCTCACAGAGGCCAGCACTAGTAAGTCATCAGCAGACAGTTCTCGAGGCAGAGGCAGAGGGAATCCGAATCAAGCAGCACATAATCGAGGACGAAGCCAAAACAAAGGAAACAATTTTAACAGAGGAGGAAGAAATAATTTTCAAGGTAGAGGAAACAACCAAGGAAGAGGCAATTTTCAAGAACAAGGATATAATAATCAAGGTAGAGGAAAATCTCAAAATAGAAGTCAAAGTAGAGGCAAAGGACAATCTTCAGGAAGAGGAAGAGACTTAAGTCAAATCGTGTGTCGAAGATGTAACAAAGTTGGCCATTATGCTGAATATTGTCGAACATCAGTTAATAAAATTCCCAAGTTTCAGCAGCATTCAACACAATTTGCAAATGATCAAGATGAAGATAACTCAGAATATGTTTTTACTTCCTCACCAGCATCACAAATTTCATCCCATCTTAGAAGTGACTATGAAGATGCCTGGATCTTGGATTCCAAGGAAACTTAGCACATGACTTGTCGACGTGATTTTTTCTGGAATTTTCAAGATTGCCAACTTAATTCCATTTTTCTTGCTGATGATACAAAACATACTCCTTATGGAAAAGGAGAAGTAAAAGTTTTTCTCTCGGCTATTGGAGAAAAAATGATTTCCAATGTATGGTATGTACCCAGTTTCAAGAAAAATTTTCTCTCTTTAGTCACGATTTGACAAGCAGGACATCAGGTGATTATGGAAGATGGTTTAGTGAAGATTAATTCAGTGAAACAAAACTTGAAAACAATCATGATAGGTTATGAAGATGGAAAGCTGTTACGGATGAAAGGGACAGTTATTCCAAGGCATTCTGATTTTGCAGGGGCAGTGACTACAGGTATTTCACCTATAAGAATATGACATGTAAGATATGGACATTTGAATTTTGAGAGTCTTTCTCAATTGAAGAAACAAGGAATGGTTAAAGGACTTCCCACATTCAAAAGGGAAAATGCAAAATGTGAAGCTTGCATTTATGGCAAACAAAATCGAGAACATTTTCCGACAAGTTCATGGCGTGCAAACAGGCGGCTACAACTAGTTCATACTGATGTTTGTGGTCCACTACAAACTTCATTTGGTGGTTGCAAATATTTCTTACTATTCATTGATGATTTCAATAGAATGACTTGGGTTTACTTCTTGAAGAACAAGTCAGAAGCATTTGATAAGTTTAAAATTTTCACCAACTTGTTGAAAATGAAGTCAAAGAAAAGATAGGTACTCTCAGGACAGATAATGGGGGAGCATTCACTTCGAATGAATTCACAAATTATTGCAGTGAAAATGGCATAAGACGACATCTTACTAATGTTTACACTCCATAGAAAAATGAATCGCACTTTGTTAGGAATGGCGAGATCCATGTTAAGTTTCAAGAGGTTAAGTCCAACATATTGGGCAGAAGCAATTCATACAGCTGTCTACTTAAGAAACAGATCTCCAACTGCTTCTTTAGACGGAATCACACCTTATGAAGCTTGGTTTGGTTTCAAACCTCGAGTTAAACATCTTAGAGTTTTTGGGTCAATTTGTTATGCCGTAGTTCCGAAAGAAAAATGAACTAAGCTTGACTCACGAAGTTTAAAATGCACTATGATTAGCTATTCTGATGAGAAGAAAGGGTACCATATTTTGACCAATGGAAAATTCATTACAAGCAGGGATGTCATTTTTGATGAAACTAAGAGCAAAAGTGCTGAAGAAATTGAAAATCTTCTTCACAAGTTAGAAACTAAGGGAAGTAAAAGAAATGATAAAAAGAAAAGTCAACCAACTTCACCAAATTGGTATGAACTTGATTTTCCTTCCTCTGAAGATGACTCACCAGGTCCATCTACATCAACACCATCATCTGGGTCTTCAAGCAGTTCATCCGCATCTCCAAGCAACAACAGTTCTTCTGACAGTGTTTCTCCACTTTCTTCACCTGAACGATGAACATCAGTTTATATTAATCCTCTTTACAATGATGGAGACTTTACAGAAGCACAAACAAGTGAGCACCAACTACCAAAATGGGCAGTTCAACTTTTGAAAGATGTAAATCCTGATGGGCAGAATAAAACAGGCACCCGAAGGGAGCATAGAAATGGAGGCAATTTTGCCTTGATAGAAAACGATTTTACTGAACCTTCCACATACAAAGAAGCAGTAAAACATAAAGAATGGCAACAGGCTATGGTTGAAGAATATCAAGCAGTCATTGGTAACAACACTTGGAAACTTGTTGATTGTCCAGCAAATGTTAAACCCATAGGCTGCAAATGGGTTTACAGAATTAAGTATAATCAAAAGGGAGAACTTGAAAAGTATAAAGCTTGAATTTTCGCAAAAGGTTTTGTGCAGCAGGAAGGCATTGATTATGAGGAAACTTTTGCTCCTACAGCTATAAGGAACACCATCTGATTAACACTTGCATTGGCCGCTCATAAAGGATGGAAAGTTCATCAAATGGATGTGAAAAGTGCTTTTCTCAACGGGGATTTATAGGAGGAAGTGTATATGACCCAACCACCAGGTTTTGAAGTTGAAGGACAAGAATATAAAGTCTGAAAATTGATCAAGGCTTTATATGGATTAAAACAAGATCCTCGAGCTTGGTATGCAAAGATGGATGAATACCTTAAGAAAGTTGGTTTTCAACGAAGTGAATCTGATGATACTTTGTATGTGCGACAACAGGGAGAACATCTGGTCATTATTGTTATGTATGTAGATGATTTGATCATCACTGGCAACCATGATGATCATATTGCACAGGTGAAAAGGGAGTTACATGCAGGTTTTAAGATGACAGATATGGGATTACTTCACTACTATCTTGGAGTTGAAGTCTTCCAACGTCCACATCATATTTTCATTTCTCAGAGTAAGTATGTAGCAGAGGTTCTTCAGCGTTTTGGCATGCAGGATTGCAAGCCCGTTCTTACCCCCATGGAGCAAAACTTGAAACTTTCAAAACTTGAAGGGGGGAAAGGTGGACAGTACAACTTACAGACAGTTGATTGGTAGCTTGATTTATTTGACAAATACTCGTCCTGATCTATCTTATGTAGTCATTATTCTTTCATGTTTTATGCAGGAACCCCGAGACAGCCACTGGAATGCAACCAAAAGAGTTCTTCGATATATCGAAGGAACAAAAAATTCGGTATTCTTTACACAAAGCCTAATTTTTTTTTAGTTGGTAGATATTTCGATGCCGACTTTGCTGGGAGTATTGATGATCGAGCATCAACATCAGGTTATTTAATGAATATGTGGTCAACAGCAGTGTCTTGGAGTTGTAAGAAACAAGCGACAGTGGCCACTTCTTCAGCAGAAGCAGAGTACATTTCAACATGGGAAGCAACATGTGAAATTGTTTGGTTGCACAGAATTTTGCAGGACTTGGGAATTTTTCAGGCAGAAGCTACATCGTAATTCATTGACAGCCAGTCAGCCATCAAGCTTGCCAAGAACCCAGTTTTTCATTCAAAGACAAATCATGTGGACACCAAGTATCATCATATCAGATCTCTCATTGCCAAAGATGTCCTCAAGCCAATTTATTGTCCTTCTGAAGATCAAATCTCTGACATTTTCACGAAACCGCTTGGCATAATAAAATTTACTAAGTTCAGGGATGAACATGGTATCTATTGTAATGTATCTTTGGATCATAGGGGGGAATGTTAGATGATCCAAAAATACAATTTTATCATAGGTTATAAAATTAGAATAAAATAATTATTAATTTAAGATATTAAATTAATAATTATTATCCTAGAATGTTTAATTATTTAATGGAGACTTTTAGAATTAGCATATTGTTGTAACTAGATATTGACTCTCGAAATGTGTCGTATCTTAGGCTCGATTTAGGAGATTAGTTAGCTAGTTGTTTTGAATAGCATTTATTGTAAATGGACACTTGTTATTTAATAAGTGATCCATAATTAGAGGTAGTTAGGACATGGAGCTTATATATAGCTCATTGCAAGAGTGTTTGTGTTGTTTCGGGTGTAAACTCTTGCAAAATCAATTATGTAATTTTTTTTTTTTTTTTTTTTTTTTTTTTTTCCTGATTAATAAAATTATGTGTCTGAGGAAACTTCTGCCATTAATGACAAAGATTCTAAATAAATAATAACGAGGTGTAATTACACAATTATGTTCGCTAGAGGTTCCCATATCGAAATCATCTATTTCTCCAGATCTCCAAAAAGCCTTGGACAATCATTCCAAGGTATTTGACACTTCCAAAGGTCTCCAACGTATTCATGATCATGATCGTGCTATTCATTTGATTCCAGGAAGTGTTCCTCCAAACAACAGACCTTACAGATATCCCTATTTCCAAAAGAGTGAAATTGAATGTATAGTTCCAAAAATGCTAGTCAAAGTTCCTTCTCTGCTCTAGTAGTATTGGTGCGGAAGAAGGATGGATCATGGCACATGTGTCCTGATTATAGGGAGTTAAAAAACCTCAATATTAGATATAAATTTCCCGATCATTTCATTGATGAACTATTATATGAATTGCATGGATCAAGTTACTTCACCAAGTTGGATCTTCATTCAAGATATCATCAAATCAAAATGAAGATTGAATACATTTGGAAAACAACATTTAGAACTCATGAGGGTCATTATGAATTATTAGTCATGCCTTCTGGCCTTACCAATGCACCTTTTACATTT
Organism: Pinus taeda; assembly: GCA_000404065.3. Classification (NCBI taxonomy): domain Eukaryota; kingdom Viridiplantae; phylum Streptophyta; class Pinopsida; order Pinales; family Pinaceae; genus Pinus; species Pinus taeda. The sequence continues at coordinate 70,533 of APFE031533902.1, read as the reverse complement.
CAATGTTTGATGAATTCCATTTTCAAACCCTTCTTTAGAAAATTCGGGTTACTATTTTTTGATGATATACTAATCTATAGAAGTCTTGGAAGGATTGTGTTCAACATGTTGACAGGGTGCTCAAACTATTGGAGGAGAATTAATTATATGCAAAAAGATCCAAATGTTTCCTTTAAGTACAAGAGGTGGAATATATGGGTCATATTGTATCTCATGAAGGTGTTAAGGTAGACCCTAGAAAAATTAAAGCCATTAAGAAATGGAAAATCCCCACATCCATAGATCATCTGCAAGGATTTCTTAGTTTGACTAGGTATTATAACAGTTTTGTTAAGAATTATGGGAGAATAACAACACTGCTCACAACATTATTCAAGAAATATTCATTTTTATGGACTCTAGAAGCAATGAAGGCCTTTGAACATCTTAAAGAGTCTATGTGCCAAGCACTGGTCTTAGCTACACCGAACTTCAAAAAAACCTTTATTGTGGAATGTGATGCCTCGGGAAATGGAACTGGTGTTGTTTTAATGCAAGAAGAAAGACCCATTTCTTTCAAAAGCTATCCAATGAAAGGAAACTATTTACACAAAGCTATTTATGAGAAGGAAATGTTGGCAATACTTCATGCACTTAAGAAATGGCAACCCTACCTAATGGGAAAACACTTCAAGGTAAAAGCGGATCATGATAGTCTTAAATACTTTTTAGAACAAATATTATCTTCAAAAGAATAACAAAAATGGGTCACAAAGATGTTGGGTTATGACTTTGAAATCATATACAAAAAAGGGAAGCAAAATAGTGTGGTAGATGCACTCTGAGGAAAGGATGAGGATGTGGAAGTATTTCTTTCAGTCATTTCTATTATCCAACTTGATGGGATAAATGAAGCAAGGGATGAATGGAAGAATGATGAAGAACTGTGGGCACTCATTCAAATGTTACAACAAGATCCCAGTACATCTAATACATTTAGCAGAAAAATGATTCGCTATGGTACAAAGATTGCTTATACCTATGTCAGAATTCCCAACGCAAAGAAAATATTCTTATGGAATTGCACACCTCCCACTTAGGAGGGAACTCAGGATTTTTAAAAACTTACGACATGTTAAGAAGAATTTTTTTGGGATGACCTTAAATCTAATATTCAAACGTTTATGGTGAAATGTTTGGTTTTCCAACAAAATAAAGTTGAAACAATTATGATCCCGGGTCTATTACAACCTTTATCCATTCCAAGTCAAAGTTGGCAGGATATTTCAATGGATTTTGTCACAGGCTTACCAAGTCTGAAGGAAAGTGTGTCATCATGGTGGTAGTTGATGAAATTACAGAGTATGCACACTTTTGTGCATTATCTCATCCAATTAAAGCTAGTATAGTTTCTACTGTATTTATGGAAATAATTCAAAAGCTACATGGAAACCCAAAGATTATTGTAAGCGACAGAGATCCCATTTTCACTGGAATTTTTTGGACAAAATTATTTTATTGTCTTGGCAGTCATTTAGCCCATAGCTCATCTTATCATCCTCAATATGATGGGAAAACTAAGATAATAAAAAATGTTTGGAAGTATATCTTCACTTCTTTGTATCCGATGAACAAACATAATGGGTAAAATGGTTTGCTTTGGCTAAATGGTGGTATAACACTCCCTTCCATACTACAACAAAAACAACCCCATTTATGGCACTTTATGGATATTGCCCACCATCCATCACATCATGTTTAAGAGAAAATTATAAGGTTCAAGTAGTGGAAGATCACATCGAGCATCAACAACAAGTTCTCTAACTCTTATAGGATAACCTAACTTTGGAACATAATAGAAGGAAACAATAGGCATATCAACATCGCAGTGAAAGAAGTTTTGATATATGTCACTAGGTATTTCTACCGCTACAACCATATAAACAAATGTCCCTCAAGAAAGCTAAGAAGGACAATAAATTATCACCAAAGTATTATGGTCCTTACAAGGTGTTGGAAAAGATTGGTACTATGGCATACAAATTGGAGCTTCTTATAGCTTCCTAAGTGCAGCCTATTTTCCACGTTTCATCCTTAAAGAAGGTTATTTGTGACAAGATCCTAGCTCAAACAATATTTCCAAAACTTCACGAGAAAGGAAAAATCATATTGGAACCTAAAGCAGTCATAGAAACAAGAACTCAACATCTACGAAATCGATCAATTTTGGAGTATCTTGTTAAGTGGAAGCACTTAACTGTTGAAAATTCCATGTGGGAGGATGAGAGTTTTATACAAAAGCATCCAAAACTACTCAAGCATTGAGGACAACAATTTGTTGAAGAAGAGGGGCATTTTAGGTTCCTATAATATTGATTCCCCATTACTATTTTCATTGTAGCCCTTATTTTTATTGTTGTGCCCCTATTGTCCCGATATTGTTATTATTGTTCCCCATAGAAGCCCATTATTATTATTGTTATGTCAACTTTGATTATGTAGTACCCCTTACACTCGTATACACAGAAAGGAGGTTTTGTCATTTTTATCATCTAAGAATTGTTCATTTCTGTAAAGTAAAGGAGGTTGCCCCCTCGAAGAGGCTGATTTCTAAGGCATTGATCTCTCTTTTCTATATTTTTGTGAGCTAGTTTCATAATAGACGATCCATATAAGGAAGAATTTCAGGATTACGATTGTTTCTAAAATTATATATAAGCAATTCAAGAAACTACTGTAGAGGACTAGTGAAGGTGCAACCAAATTATAACAATGAAAGGAATTTTTCACAGTGTGATTCGATGCTCATTGCTAACCAGGTAGCTACAAATACTTATGGTTACCTTTAGGTACAATTTGAGCTCCATTCTAAAATCTCTAATTTCATTTATTGATAGTCCTTATTGTGTCGTTGTCTCTCTCAATTTGATTGTGGTAGCATTTGAATGGGTTAACAAATCAAGCATATCGTTGAGTAAAACAGACACCCATATGTCACTACATGTCATTGTGCATACTCTTTTTTTTTATACAATTAGAGGTGACAAATACCATGTGTGTACAAGTAAAAATGATGGTAGGCATGATGAATCCAGTCTTAGCATGGAAATGGAAACCAAGAATCATCAAATATCAAATAATTTGTGACATAGAGTAAAAAACACAATAAAATATTCTATACCAACATTGACTATTTAATGCAAGGTATTACTAATATTTCATAATTTTCAGACATGGTGACGGCCATGAAGACGTCCTCAAGAAAAGTTACTGACTTGAAGATAAGTGCTTGATTTTGCTCATAGTTAGTTCCATTTCTATTATCCTAATTCTCCTAGAAGTCCTTCTCCAAAGTGATGTCTTAGCTATCTTGGAGGGAAATTGATTAGTTCATTGGAACCCACAGATTACAATTTGATTAGGATCAAGCGATGATAAAGCTTCATATTATTCAATATATTTCGTAAATTAAAATATTATTGAATGATTACCTTTCTATTTAATTGATATGAAAATCGCTTGAGGATTTGTTATTATTTTAAGAGCTTTTTCGATGAAATTTTTGTTTTTTATGAAAGTTATGTTCTCAATTAAAGAAATTAAAGAAAAGGTGAAAATGATGCAAAGGAGGGATTTTTTTTATTTTAGTGACTAAGAATGTCTTGCTAATGTGAAGGGCTTGGTATTTTCTTGACTCAATATTAGTCGCATTTGACTTGCTAACATTTATTTTAATTTAATTTTTGTTGTGTTTATATTGCTATCCTTGAAGTTGGCGATCTACTGTGTGTGTAATAGGAAGTATTAACTACTAAGAAATATCAAAGGTGATATTGATGGATGACTAACTTTAAATGCCCCTACTTGACACTTTTGTATTACATGATCATGCAAAGAAATTATTAATCAATGGTAAAGGGAAGATGATTAACGTGCAATGTTTCTTGGGTTGTCATATAATTACTAGATTGTGGCCCCCAATAATATATTTGAGGCTACTTTCTGGTTGTTACTTGTGGAGCTTCCTTTTGGCTCAGAAAAAAATTGAGGACATGGGAGAAATTAGTACAACCAGGAGATAATCACAAGAGAAATATCGAGGCACGATAATTTATTGTGTATTTAGATTCACTTGAAATAAACTAGTGACAAAAAGTACCATTTTTCCTAATATTTTCATGTCTATAGAAATACTTAAAACATAATTTTAGAGTAATTATTCAAATTAACAATTAATTGATAGTCACAATTTATAACTAAATAGTATAGTATGATTAATATCGTAAGACATAACTATATGGTGTGATTGTGAGGGGCATTGTGACAATATATGTACAATTCTCATTGTATTAGACAACCATATGTCAAAGTGTGATATACATCCAATGGAATGCACTCCCATAGGCCATTGTGCGATTGACATTTTATCTTTGAGTGGATAAGTGGTGATATATTTTCTTAGGCTTTAGTGTTATACCTCCCTAAGGTTTTGACACTACTCACAATCAACACCTTCATTCAACCAAGTGAGGTGCACATCTTGGAAAGTTGAATCATTCTGTCTCCACAACCCAATATGATGTTGGATCAATCTCATGATCCTAGAAACATACGTCATAATAGAAAGTAACTTTTACTGTGGGCAAATGAATATCCAAATTTAAGGAACATGACTCTTTTAGAACAAGCAATAGAGATATTTTTTACACTGAACTTTTTTTTTCCATTTGTTTTCACAAGTTATCTATTGTTTGATTGTTTTAACATGTAACTTAGTTGGTATTATTGTGCCTGAGGTTTTCTTGAAGGTTTAATACTAATTTCATAATTCATTATTTTTTATGGTGACTTTTAGTTGCTTTGTTTATATAGGTCATCTGGCCACATAGTGGCCACGATCGAATGTTTAGGTATATATTGTACAAATATTTTATATTCTATTGTATTTTATATTCAAGTATTCATCACCTTTCATGTCTTATAATCTGCATTGTATGTTCTTTCATTTTTAGGAGTGGAACCCAATATTGATGGTAAGAAACACCAATTGAAGAAAGAGGCAAAAAATAACACTCGAGCGGCAAATGTAGAATGAGAGAGAGAAGATAATTTGTCTAGTGATACCCTTAGAGCTAATATCTTGCATAAGACACACTCAAAGAGACTGATGGTCAAGCCTTCAGAGTTGGTCAATTCACTTACAATGCTTTGGAAACACAGTGATAATATTTTGAAATGATGAAACAATATTTCATGTGTAAATTGAAGTCCAACCGATATTAAGTTGGAGACTCATATTGTAATACTCGCTATTTTATATAATATATATGGTTGAAATTATTTTTATTCTCCCTCGATATTATTTAGTCTTGTAATTATCATATGTAACTTTGCGTTGTCATATTAGATAAACATGCATGTGGTTTGACATTTTTTTTGTTTTATCACAAAATCATACTAATTAATTTATGTCGATTAATAATGAACACATAAAATCAATCTAAAACTACTAAATTAGTACTTTATATTAATTAATGATGAACACAAATAAAATGAATATATGACTAAATTAGTCATTTTTCATAATTATGAATGAAATTAATTGAATGAATAAAACTATTAAATCAGTCATTTATATAATGATTATGAAAATACCAAAATAAAAATAAATGACTAACGAAAAATGATAATTTTTTTGTTAAAATGATGACTAAATTATGCACATATATGACTATTAGTAGCTAATTTACAATATATTATAACACAACTAAAATCTAGTCATATTTCTTTGGTCATTAATTAGTTTCAAATGATGACTAGAATTTGCATATATATGACTATTAGTAGCTAATTTTAAGTATCTTATATCACGACCAACAATTTGGTCATTAATTGCTTTTCTCAAGGATTCATATAGTAATATATTTTGTTGTATATTTGACCATTAATTGCAACAATTAATGACTAAACCAATGAAAACTTAATGAGAAAATTTATGACTAAATATACTACTAGATAGTAAAATTGAGGAAACCAATTAATGACTAGGCTAAAAATGACTAAAATTTGGTTGTGTTATAAGAAATTGTAAATTAACTACTATTGGTCACCGAATGAAACATGATCGTTTATATGCAAATTTCCATTGATTTTTTAGTAACTAATTAGTCATTTTGTACTAATGAGAGAGAGGTCGAGGTAGAGGTAGACCAAGAGGTAGAGTATGAGGCAACAAAAATGGTTGTCAGAGAGATGGCAGAGAAGGGTAGGAACAAGAAAGTGGAAGCAACAACAAAATCTTCAACAATAATCAAAGTTTTGACTTGATTCAAAGGTGAGATGTTATTATTAAAATAAATCTAGTCACTATGCACGCAATTGGAAAACTTATGATAGGTTATGAAGAAAAGAAGAGAGCTAATGTAACTACAAAAAATAATCACTCCATGTTGCTAGCAAGCATTACCATGCATGAACCTTTTCATAATTTTTGGCTATTAGAAAATGGTTGCAGTAACCACATGACAGGAAACAAAAATTTGGTCGCGAATCTCGATCATTCTATGAAGACAAAGGTAAATTTTGGTACTTACAAGACTATGGATGTAGAAAGAAAATGAGTGGTTAACATTCTAAATCAGATTGGGGACTTGAAGACGATATCAGAGGTATATTTTTTTCCTTATGTCAAAAAAAGTATGTTATGTGTTGGTAAATTAATGTCGAAAGGATATATAGTTATTTTTGAGGGACAACATTATGTTATATATGTGATCTAGGTGGATATTGGTGGCCACCTAACTATTCCACTTGGACACTCGACACTGTTTCTTTGCATTTCCTTAATTGTATCACAATTTACTATCTTTGGTAGTTGTTTGGGTCCTAAATATATAGAGTCGTTTCCCTTATTTCTCAATAATAAAAAGGACTTCGAGCCTCATTGTAAAATATTTCAAAAGACATGTAGATGTCAATTTTCATTACGGATTTATGTTTCTCATTGAATCTTTATTTGATTTTGTTCTTGCATAATTATGGATCTGTGTTATCACATCGGCCTTCTCTTTATAATTTTTCTGATGCATGTCCCCAACAATGATGGGGTATAAGGAGTTAGGACTTGAACTGGTTGAAACTTTGAAATATTGGTTTTGATGACCTTGACAACCTCCCATCACGGAAGAAAAGAAATATGAACGAGCAGGATATCCTTTCAAAATGTTGCTCGAATAATCCTTTGAGCTACAAATGAATGAGATGAAGGACATTTTTTGTATATCCTTTGATGGGTATCAATAGGAAAATAATATTCATCCAGAAGCCACCTAGGGGGTGCTATCACCTTCCAGGTACAAGTTAAATTTGACATTCCTATATTTGAATGTCGGATAGATGTAGATGTTGTAGATAAATGCTTGAATATGTTGAAAGGATATTTTTTGGTCTAAAATATTTCCAATAGTGAAAAAATTACTTTTTCACTCCTTGAGGCTACCCACCACCTCAAGGATTGGCGGAAAACATATTATGAGTAGATGGATGAGATGGAACGCTCACTATTTTCAGCCATGTCCATTTATAATTCTTTCCGAGATGTTGTCAAGGAAGAATATAAACCTATAAGGAGATATAAAGACAACTACATAAAATTGACCTCACTACAACATGGAAGGGACCAAGATGTGCACGAGTTCAAAAAAAAAATTGATACCCTTCGTACACATTTGTGTATCAAGGATTTTGAGTAACATATATTACTTAAGTTCTACAACTATAGATACAAACACATTCAGGATGAGAGATAGTTCTTTTACATTTCCTCACTTGTAATACATACCAATATGTTGTCAATATTAAGAAGACGTTTCAATATAAGAGGCAAGGCTTTGGATCTGTGAATCTGAAGTAAGGAAAATGCCCGTCAAAACCACAAAACAAAGGGCATTGCGAAGGTGGGGTGATCTACTACAACCCATCAAATCTGGAAGGAAATAACAATGCCGCAAAGATAAATAAGGACATGGTAAAGTGGTGTGAGATCCATAAGAGTCGAAATCATAAAACAAATGACTGTCGCACCAAAAATCCACTGGTGGCCATGATAAAAGATTTGGAGTTAGGTGCATGTTTTGACTCTGAGTCAAAATCAGACAAGGGGAATGACAAGGAGAAGTATATTATCAATGGATAGCCTAATGCCATTATTTCCACCGCCAAGGTCTAGAAGATTAAGGCAAAATATCCAGAAGAGGTGGAGCTTCTCTTCCACTCACAGATGTGGGTGAAGGGTTCTCCATTCTAGTTCATTATCAATAACCATAGCCATAAGAATTTCATCTTAGCTTAGGCAGAGATGTGGTTGGGCTAATAGATAAAATAACATGTGTAGGTGTACATCATCGCATGCCTCCACCAAATGTGAGAACTTAGCATCAACCAACTGTGTTGCTTTCCCTACAATATTAAGCCCTTAATGGATGCACTACTATGTGATGTTGCTCCTATTGAAGTTTGTGATGTGTTATTAGGCCAACCATACTTGTCGAAGCATTATGCTATGTATGATATCAGGCCTCACACTATTATTATCAATTTTGGGAATAAGCTATATAGCATAATGGAGGTAGTCTCACCTACCATCATTTATTCCATCTTTACTAAGAAGTGCAGTAATATCATCTCCTAGATAGGGAATTTTTTTAATTTTTTATTCTCTCTCAAAATAAGGGGAAGATCATGGCCACATCCATGGCTCCCAAGAAGGGTTCCTCCATGTAGAAAATTAGGTATGTAAGGTTATGGAAGAATACAACATCTTTTCCTGACCTAGAGCACTACCTTTGCATTGTCAGATCAAGCATTTGATTAATCTAACCCCTAGACCACCTATACCCCATTACCAATTATACTACATATCTATTATGGAAAATGAATAAATCAAGTGATATATCCATGAATTGCTGCAAAAATGACACATACGACAAAATTCCTCACCTTGTAGGAGCCCAATTTCACTTGTACATAAGAAAGATGGGACCTAGAGACTCTACATTGAATATAGGGCACTAAATAATATCTCTATCATTAATAGGTATCCAATCCCATGGATTGATAACCTTCTTCAATAGATCAAGGGGGCCATTCACTTCAGCAAGATCAATTTGAAGTTTACCTATTACCAAGTTTGAATAGAACTCACAGGTGTGTGGAAGACCAGCTTGAAATCAAAGAAGGACCTTTTTGACTGGTTGATCATGCCTTTTGGGTTGAAAAAATCACTTGCGAATTCTGCGGGGCTAATGGGTGATATCTTACATCCCTCTATTGACTCATTCATGGTTGTATATGTCAACAACATACTCATCTTTAGCAATAATTGTGAAGAGAAATTGCATCATATCCGACAAGTCCTTCAAACCCTGTGGTAGCACATGCTATGCGCCAACTTTAAGAAATGCACCTTTGGCATTAACCACATCCAGTATATGACTTATATAATCAATGAGAAATGTGTGCATTTCTATCTTGCTAAGATCCAATTCATTTTAGATTGACCAACCCTGGCCTCTCTAATAGAGCTTCATGTATTTCTGGCCCTTGCTAATTTTTATGGGATGTTGATGTTGGGATTCTCTCATATCAGTTGGCCTTTGAGTCCCTACATAATGTGTTGATTCAGTTGAAGCACTAACTTTTCTCTGCACTAATACTCAAATTTCCAACCCTGCAACAACCATTTGAAATTGAGATAGATGCCTCCAACTATGTTATTGGTGTATTTCTCACCTAAACATGTCATATATTCATAATAAAACACTTTTATATACAATTTGGTAATACCCTGCCTATGATAAAGAGATCTATTCCACCATGCATGCTTGATGGAAATGGAAACATTACATTCTAGTTTTTATACAAAATCTACGAATAAAAACATAAGTATATTCCAATGTAGGGTTTAATACTGTATATAAATTACCTACATGCGAATTCTAAAAACCAAAAATAAACAATGGAGAGAAAATAAATGGAGAACATGACCGTATTGTGACGAGACTTGAGTTCAATGGTTAATATATAATTTACATTATTGTTTATTCGTATTCTCTGAAGTTTCTCAACATTATTCGTAGGTGGCTAAGTGCTCGCCCTCTAATGGATTGAACTAATATCCCTTGTGTTATATATTTCTGATTCACACAAGTTTGTGTGGTTTGATATTTTTCCCATTTTCTATGAGTTTATCTTATTTGTTATTTGTTGATTTTCTATATTGAATATTTTCCTTACATGTTTCGCAGCATTTTCATTTGGTTGTATCTATGCTTACTATTCATTAAATTACTTAGCCGATTAAGATAGTGATCATTGTTGATTTAATCAGCTGAAAGAGTTTGGTTACTGCTATTAACCTCTTGATTGACATCCTTGCTATTTGATTTTCTTAATTGAGATTGAGTGTGATTTAGATAGAATCAGCTAGAAGAGACTGGTTAATGCTACTATGCTCCTGGTTGATGCTATTGTCCATAGCATTACTTTTTTTAGATTTTATTACGATTTTAGCAGAGGATTAAGTCATGATTCCTAGATGTAATATTCCCTTTAACAGTTACAATTTGAGTTTTGTAAATGAATTTGTTTACTCTTTTATCAAAGGTTTATAATTAATTTTAAGAAACATTACTCTATGGATTCATTACATGCACATATTGTGTACACTCTTGGAATAAAAGGACATGCCTAGGTTGATGATTAATGTGAGGTAATTAGGAGTTTTAAAGAACACCTTTTAGCATCCAAGATAAGGAACCTTATGTGATACACTACATCAACAAAAATTTAACTCTTGCTAAGTTGAATTACATAGTGACTGAGAAAGAGTTTCTCCCTGTAATCTATGGCATTAACAAATTCAGACACTATATAACAGGATACCCTGTGGTCCTATATATTGATCACTCTACTATTAAATATTTAGCTAATAAACCTATTATGAATGGAAGAGTGACATGATGGTTAATCCTTTTGCATGAATTTGACATAACGATCAAGGATCGACCAAGAAAGAAAAATCTGATGGTAGAGTTCATCTCACGTGTGCCATGAACAGATGACATAGTGGGGGTAGAAGACCAGTTCCTCAATGAGAACTTGTTTGTTGTGATCGTGAAAACACAGTGGTACGTAGATTTCTTGAATTACCTATTAGTGGGAAAACTACCCAAACACTTGACACCCAGAGAAGAAAATTAATAGTGCAATGCAAAATGTAGTTCTCCTAGATCGAAGGATACCTCTTTCACACAAGAGTTGATATACATATATGTAGGTGTATCAAGGGAGACAAAACCTATGATATCCTAAAAGCCTGCCACAATGGACCTTGTGGTGGAAACTTTGAAGAATGTGGGACTGGACATAAAGTCTTATAGATGGTCTATTATTGGCCCACCATTTTTAAGGATGCCAAGAAATTTGTCGACGCATGCGACAACTGCCAAAGAATGGTCCTCCCTAGCTAGTCTAATGAGATGCCCTGACATCCACAGTTAGTCATCGAACCTTTTGAATGTTGGGCATTAGATGTCATTGGTCCAATAAATCCATCACCTAATAAAAATTCATATAGACTTGTTGCAATGGAATATGTGACTAAATCAGTGGAGGCGGAAGCATTACCAAGGGCAACAGAGGACATAGTAATTGACTTCATTTTCCAAAATTTTGTGTAGTATGGCTTGCCCAGAGAAATAATTATAGATGGAGGGCTACAATTTGTAGGCCTCAAGACTGTTTCTACACTAAAAGGTCATCACATTTTTCACAGAATCACATCTCCATACCACCCATAGGCAAACAACCAGGTAGAAAGTATGAACAAAGTAATGGAGGCCATTTTGACAGTGACAGTCGCCTCCAACTGACGTGATTGGGCTACCTGATTGCCAGAAGCCCTATGGGCATCACACAACTTGTAGGAATACCACAGGATACTCCCCATATCAGCGAGTGTTTGGCAAGGAACCTATCCTCCCCATAGAATTTTAAATTTAGACATTGAGGATAGCCCAAGAAGTAGGGCTAGATTTCAATGAAGCATAAATTAACAAATTACAACAAATAAATGATTTGGATGAAATTCGGCTATTAGTGCTTCAACATACTACACTTATTTAACAACAAAGAGAAAAATGGCATGAAACCCTCATCAATAAAAAGATATTCGATGAAGGTGACTCAGAACTTCTTATGATTCCAGGTTCCAAGATTTCTCGGGAAAACTCCAGACTAGAGGGTTAGGTCCCTACGACATAAAAGAGGTGCACGATAATGGCACCCTTACATTAGTCACCATTGATGGGTATGGTTACTCTTTTAAAGAAAATGGGCATTGGGTATGCCTCTACCACAAATCGCTTAGAAGGGAGTCCTTCTACCGACATATACGTGAAGATTCTACGACACGAATTCTCACTGAAGAAGACAATTCTTCGACAACACTAGTCCAGCAAAGAATTTATTTTTGAAACCTGTACATAGAAGTGCTTTTCTGTTTTCTTTCTATTCGATTGTATTTGCTTAGAACAATAGAGATGATTGTTTGTCGGTTTTTTTCTTTCTTTCCTTTACTATTCCCTATAGGGAACAACACTTTTTCATGTGCATTCCTATTTGTTGTTCCCTATAGGGAATAGTTGTTGTTCCCTATAGGGAACAATACTTTTCATGTGCATTTTTCTTTGTTGTTCCTTTTAGGGAACAACTTTTTTTCCCTATCAGGAACAACACTTTTTCGAGTGCATTTTTCTTTGTTGTTCCTTATAGGGAACAACTGTTGTTCCCTAAAGGGAACAAGACTTTTTCGTGTGCATTTTTCATTGTTTTTCCTTATAGGGAGCAACGACGTTCCCTATAGGGAACAACACTTTTCGTGTGCATTTTTCTTTGTTTTTCCTTATAGGGAATAGCTTTTGTTCGCTGTAGGTAACAACACTTTTTACGTGTATTTTTCTTTGTTTTTCGCTATAGGGAACAACACCTTTTGCATGTTTTTTTCTTTCATGTTCTCTATAGGGAACAACACTTTCTACGTGTATTTTTCTTTGCTTTTCCCTATAGGGAACAACTACTTTTCCCTGTAGGGAACAACTGTTGTTCCCTATGGGGAACAACTGTTGTTCCCTATAGGGAATAACACTTTTTGTGTGTGTTTTATTTTGTTGTTCCCTTCAAGAAAAAACACCTTGTGAGTATTTTGGAGAACACCCTTTCTCCCCCTTGCATGATCATTCCTAGCCCATCCCAATTCACTCTTTATGATCCTCTTTATGTCATAAAAGTACAATACATATCTAAGGACAACAGGTATGGAGTCTATAGAAGAAAACAAATATCTTGAATACTATTATCTTTAACAATATTGCTTTGTGATGATCGAAAAAGAAAGGACACAATTATCTATATCACTTCACTATCCTCATTCCCGCTATAAATGAAACTGATTCATTATCTTACCATGCTAGTTCTTCCCCGTCTCGTATAATTCTATCTATTTATTATCAATAAAATTATGGGTATATTTTTTTTCTATTGATATTTTCAAACTTCTTCTGCCATCCCTAGTCTTAATGAGTACTGAGCCACCCTCTATATATAAAACAGGGGGTGTTTAAAATATATATATATATATATATATTCACTAACAACTTAATAATTTTTTTCGACAAATGGAGGATAGGGGGTCTCATCACTAGCTAGCCTACCATGATCATAAGGAAGGAGCAAAGTGGCATTCCCACTATGGCCACCACACCAGGGATATTATCCAATGGTACAGGAGGTCTCATCACAAGCTAGCCTGACAACTTTTGCTACTTCCCAGTGAATGGCAATGTGTTCATCTAGTTACCATGCCAACACATTGGTCTGTACTATGGACATCATAATGCACTTCCCTAATTATACATAGAGGACCATGGCTCCCAAGGGTTAGAAAGAAACTACGTCGAGGCTATGGATGCCTGCAGGCAATAGAAGCTCTGCTTATGGTATTGAAGTTTTATTTTCTACATCAACAATTATTACAATGCCTTCTTCTTATGTTTCTATTTTTTTCTACGAAGAGATTATTTCCCTAACTTACCTTGAACCTTTATGCATGAGTTAATCGTTTAAAATCAATCAAAAAAATTTCAGCTGAAATAATGGTAGTAAAGTATCATCTCCTGCGTATGTTGTTCTTTTTCTTTAACGCATCACCTCATGACATCTAATCACTTATTAATAATTCTCGTTACATGCCTTGTTTTCATTACTCAAATATCCTTTATGATCCTTTCATTAATATATGTACCTTGCCACTTTTATTACCCAATCCATCACCGTTGTACTTCGCCGCCAGCATGTCATCCTTTCATCCATGTGGTCGTAGACAACCTATTTTTTTGAGAGGGGGCGAGGACCTCTAGTATACTCTTGCATGCTCTGTCATATTTTGATTAGATTTTGTAGAATAATACGACATCCCATAATCATAGAGCATGTGGCATTATAATAGTCCTCGATAGCAGTATTTATGTTTATAAAGCATCACCTGATATAGTCGTTACAGTCATTTGTTATTCCATCTCTTAGCTCTGCTTGTTGCGGTGATTTCTCCACTACACTAATTGTTTGTAGAAGTCAAGCATCATGGGAGGAATAAAAGTGTGCCGACAACCTTTAATATTGGCCATCTCCAGTGAAGCTAGGGAAATTCTAGCTTCCATGGGATGGATAACATATTTTACAAGATTTTAACCCCCCAATGAGGAAATCACCATCGAATTTTCACATCATCTTCAGAATGGACAATCCTTGGTAAGAGGTAGTCAAATCACTATAATAGATGTTGTGATAGCAAAAGTGTCTGGGTTGCTAACAGAAGGACCAATATGGGCTGACAAGTGATTAAGGCTGCATGGTGCTATGGAGATTTTTAAGGACGAAGGACAAGAGCTAATCAAGAAGGGTAAAGGTATTCAACCATATTCTCTCGAAAATCCACGGGTATAATTGGCACAAGGTGTCTAAAACTATATTACCTGCATTGGGCATAGAGATGTGGTAAGGTCATGAAAACTCAAACTTTTAGTTGTTTTAAAACAAAAATGCTCCGTTAATTTCCCTGCATTGTTGAATTCGTTATTACATGAAACTACCAAGTGGCTAAGACAGTCTCAACATCCAGAAGTAGTAATTAGCCACCATTGTCTGTTTAGGTTAATAGTTAGTCACAACCTTGCTCAACAACAATCAACCTAGGATGATCTCATCTTGGTGCTTGAAAGAGGTGAAAACCTGTCAGCACCTAACCCTGTTCCAAAAATAAAAATGACTACCCTTTCAGGAAGTAAACGTCGGAAACACAGATGAGCTACAAGGTTGAAGTCAAATTAGGGCACGTTTGAAGATCCTCAAGGCAGCGCTAGTCAACCCATAGAATTATTTAGCCCCGTAAATGTACAACACTTGTAACTAGAGTTGGAAGGACAAGACAACCCAGAACTAGAACCTGATGAAGGAATAGGGCATTCTGACGATGAACGGAGAAACGAAGTAGGGCCTCCTCCAACACCAAATATGAGTTCTAAAGATGACATTTTGCACGATTTTTAGGTAGGGATAGCCCAGGACCTAGCCAACATGAAGACCTACATGTAGCCTGAAGAACCACTTAATCCTAACCTAGGAGAAACCCAATCTCGAAGGAATTCTGGCTATACCGAAATTCTCTCTTCCTCAAAAGATAAAAACCATGAAGCAGAAACAGATAAAAAGGTTATTTAGGAATTAGAGGACCAATTTGGTGACACACTCCTAGTGGAAAACAATCATAAAGGTCTAAACACAGAAAACATAGGCCAAGAAGAGGAAGGTGAGGTAGAGGTTATTCGGGAGTCTAATAATCAATCTGGAGACACAGTCTTATTGGAGCAAAGCTAGGGTGAACAATCTAGCTCTTTAGAGACATAAACTATTAATGATACCATTAGCAGAGCAATTACTCCTCAGAAAATGTATAGAGCCAGAAGAAAATTGATGAAGCTAAGAAAAGAACACCAGAAGATTCATAAGAGAGTCAAGAGGCTCCGAAGAAAAATAAAATAAATCACAATGGGAAAGGTTCCGAACAATACCCCTAAGGTAGTAAATGTGGTCATGCAAATGGAATTATATGAAGGTAGGGTTGCAAGAACTCAAACTAAGCTCATGCCTACTCAAATAATCATCACTCAAGAAGGACCGCATACAAATTTAATAGACATAGCTACTAAGACAGAGGTTTGGACCTCCTATAATAAAGAAGTACAGACAGAAGATATCTCCTCTTATAGCATAGGCACTCAGAAGGACATAAAAGTCAAAGACATTATGACAAACCATGACCCCATTCTACTACATCTTCAAGAGGAATTGACACAAGACTGGCTTGCATTGGAAATATTTGAACAAGAAATAGTTTCTTGGAAGAAATATCAAGATTTGCAGAAACAACTTCACGAAATAAATACAACAAAGAGCAAGACTTTTGACAGATGCAAAAAGGTGGAAGAAAAAATGCAGAAGATCAGGCTCAACCTAGATAGATTCATAAGTCAGACAAACACCATCCGCTCACTATACTCAGATGTCATGGCATGTAGGTCTCCTACCACCAATTAAGCTATGTTTTCATTAGAACGGTACGTGTTATTGAAAACTAAAGTTGTAAGAGCTGGTAAACCAATTGAATTAGGAACAATTGAAGATTTTATAAATTTTTGCAAGCAACATGGTGTAAAGGTCCAAACGCTTCTTGGTGAGTTTTATCTATACAATTTTACATTAGAGAATGAGGTGGAAAATAACCCTAACCCTTTTATAGGAGATATTCAATTTCAAGCTTTTATTGCGTTTGCAGTTAGCCAACTCAAATGGTTTAAAGCTTATATTGCATTTCAAAGATAGGAACATGGATTGAATCTTTGGGTGAGAAGTGAACCTAAGCACCCCTTAAAAATGTTTTCCAACCATAAGAGTTTGATGACATGAGAAGGGTGGATTAAAACTTTAGGGCCCATACATAAGGAGATTGTGTAGAAATGAATATCATATTTCCTCTCCATTCAAGAAAGATCTCTGACCGCATCTAAGCTCAGATGGATGATCTCCACTAGTAGTGTGAAAGATAGGGAACCATTTAATGACAGAAATTTTAAAGCTTCTGTGGCCCGCATGGTCACTTATACAAATCTTATTTTGAGAGAAGGACCTTATTGGTTAGGAGGCTAGTTTCAAAGCCTCATCATTTGGTATCACCCTATAGGGTATCAGGCTGACTACGAATTTCCTGAAGGAAAGAAAGGGCCTACCATTGTGCTCCTGGCTCAACATCATGGTTTTAGACCAATTTTTGGTGCTTTCTCTCCATCCTAATCTTTAATTGTACTGCATAGGAATTTTTACTTTTCATGAGGACATGAAACAGGGTTAAGCAGGGAGTATGTTGAGTTACGAAATGGGTATGTATTTACTCTTAATTTCATCACCTTTTTCCTCTTTTCTTATCTCTTTCATATCTTGATACACTAACATATTGATAGATTGTGATAGGAAATGGATGAAATACTTTCTATAAAGATTTAGCCATTGTAAATAACCCCTATACCTTTTTATGCAGAGAAATAATGAAAGGAACAATTGATGTTCCCTAGAGATGAAACAACATAAACCAACAAAGGAAGAATGTGGCACGTCAGTTGTAGTCAGGTCGGAGGATGAATCAGGAGGATCAACACTAAATATGAAGGATTTCAGAAGATAGCATTCAATTGCGAATCCCTTACGATCTCTGATCTTGAGGGATCGCATTTATCTTTTAACTCTTTCTGACTATAAAGGAAAAACACTATAGGAGGAAAGGGGATAGATTTTTGTTCACTTCAAATTATAATTTTAATTTACAGTCTCATATGGTTGGAGAGCACAACCATATTGTAATGAGACTTGAGTTCAATGGTTAATATATAATTTACGTTGTTGTTCATTTGAATTCTCTGAAGTAGCTTAGTAGTATTTACTAGTGGCTAAGGGCCTGGCCTCTAGTGGATTGAACTGCTATCCCTTGTTTTATATATTTCTGATTCATGC
Source organism: Pinus taeda (assembly GCA_000404065.3). Lineage (NCBI taxonomy): Eukaryota > Viridiplantae > Streptophyta > Pinopsida > Pinales > Pinaceae > Pinus > Pinus taeda. The sequence continues at coordinate 52,377 of APFE031533902.1, read as the reverse complement.
AGGTTTGTGTGGTTTGATATTTTTCCCATTTGTTCTCAGTTTATTTTGTTTGTTGTTTACTAAATTTCTATATTGAAGATTTTCTTTACATGTTTCATAGAATTGTCATTTGATTCTGTTTATGCTTATTATAGATTAAATTAATTAGCTGATTAAGACAACAAATATTGTTGATTTAATCAGCTGAAAGAGTTTGGTTACCGCTATTGAACTCTCGGATGACATCCTTACTATTTGGTTTTCTTGATTGAGATTAAGTGTGATTTAGATAGAATCAACTAGAAGAGATTGGTTAATGCTACTACGCTCTCGTTTGATGCTATTGTCAATTGAATTGCTTGTTTGAGATTTTATTATGATTTTAGCAGAGGATTAAGTCTTGATGCTTAGATGTAATATTTCCTTTAACAGTTGCAATTTGAGTTTTATAAATGCATCCATTTACTCTTGTATCAAAGGTTTATACTTCATTTTAAGAAGCATTACTCTCCAGATTCATAGCATGCACATATTGTGTACACTCTTGGAATAAAAGGACTTGCCTGGGTTGATGATTAATGTGAGGTAATTAGGAGTTTTAAAAGACACCTTTTAGCACCCAACAAGGACCAAATCACCTATCCAAGATCAAAACAGGTGAAGAACCAACTAGTTTGGAGGAAGGATTTTTGGATGCACAACTCTTTACTATGCGCATTGTAGATGACCATTTTGCTGATATAATTCAGTTTCTGTCTATTGGAACAACTCTCGAAGTTTATTCTAATCAATAGAAAAAGGAACTAGTGGTCCGTGCCGCTGATTTTTCTATGATTGCGGATCACTTTTATAAGATTAGAACAAATGAAATATTGTGTCGATATGTTCCATAGTTTGAGTATGTTAGTATCCTCACTGAAGCACATGGAGGAGCTGCAGGAGGACACTACGCAGGGAGAACGACTACGCAGAAGATTTTGTGCGCAAGGTGATGGTGGCTGGTAGTGCATAAAGACTCTATGAAGTTTTGTAAAGCATGTGATGCTTGTCAAAGAATGGGAAAGACTTCATGAAGAGATGAAATACCCTTGAACCCTCAAGTTTCATTATAAGTATTTGGAAAATGGGAAAATGAAATTGTATGTCTAATACAAACACTAGGAAGGAAGACAGGGGAATGGTACATTATTACTGCGGCGGAGTACTTAACCATATGGGTGGAAGCGCAACCAATAAAGGATTGAACTATTGCTGCAGCTGCAAAGTTCCTATTTGAATAGAGATTAATGTGATTTGGGTGTCCTAAGGTATTGATGCATGATAGGGGTAGCATTTCCTGAATGGAACAATAAGTGTTGTGCTCAAAGAATTCTAGGTGTATCATCAAAAGAGTATGCCCTATCATCCCCAAGTTAATGGTATAGTGGAAGAATTCAATAATATTATGGAGAATGTACTCAAAAAGTTTTGTAAGACGAAGAGGAATGATTAGAATGTGTGTATACCAGTAGTCCTATGGGCATATAGGACAACGTGCAAGAAGTTGATAGGCTAAACTTTGTTTAGGTTGGTTTATGGGATCGATGTAATGATTCCCATGGAATATATTTTGCAAAGCATTCGTATTACAGATTTGACAAAGTTGACAGATAATGAGACCTTAAAGGAGTTGGAAGAAGACCGGTTTCTTGCACGATTTCACTAGCAAATGCAAAAGGAACCTGAGAAGGCCTTACATGATAAGAATATTAGGTTGGGCATGTTTAAATTGAATGATTTGGTTCTGCTCTATTCACAAATTTTCCAGGTAAATTCCAAATGCATCGGTTGGGACCCTATGTGGTCAAGGAAATCAAAGATTGTGGTGTAGTTCAGCTTGCAAATCTAAATGGCGAAATATTTCTAGGAAAGGTGAATGGCAGTCACTTTAAGTTGGATAGAGAGGGTCCGATACCTGTGAAATGACGATATGGAATAAACATAGTCTTTGCACTCCAAGTAGATGCAAGTGCACACGGGACTATAAATTACACTGCTCAAGGGAGAGGAAACCGCATGGAAGTTGCGCAACGAATGAAAAAGGTATGCCAGAAGAATACTCTACAAAATAAATTGCACTAGAAGAAGCTTTGATAGAAGCAACTACTTCAGAAGAAGCTGTGATGGATGAGTTGCACCATGGGGGTTGTACGACACAGCTGTGTCCAAAACTAGCCATCGAAGTCACTGTTCATGATTGGACAATGAAAATCCCATTAGGAGGAGCTGGTAGGTGACATTTATGGTGAAAATATTTGGAGTTATGCCACCAAAGATGCATTTATGATTAGAAAACGGAGGGAATGGTCATATTTGAATTCAAAATTGCCTATAAATTTGGCATGTTGTTCTGCCGAAGAACACTTTTCTGTTTGAATGATGGGTATAAGCCCTATTATCTTTGCTCTATGAATAAACACACTTGGGAGATTTTTTCACAAGATCGGAATTCGCGAAACTACGTGAGTATAGCGAGTAGCTTATCATTGAGAAAATGTCTGTGCCAACAAATTCCGAAGCCATTGTCTCTCAAGCAGAGACCCGAAAGTTGTGTCAACAGAATCTATGCCATCTGTTCCTACAACACTGAGGTTGCCTAGGCCAGAGAAATCAGCTTCTAAGTAGAAGAACAAGAAAAACCAACCTATATTGGTGAGGCAGTTACTGACTAAAAACCTAAAATTTCGACACAAAGAAAGGAGGGACAAGGCAAAGGAGTTAGAGGAATGAGTGGAACTGGATGCGAATGAGGGCGAGCCTATCACGAGGCTCCCAACATATATCCCTATACGAAAAGGGAAAGGAAAGGTAACCGAGGACTTGTATCCATGAAGACTCATGGTCTCTACACCATAGTTAACATAAGAAGTAGCTTTTGAAGGCATGCCTTTAGTGTGTATCCTAGTGTTAAATTTGGAAGATTCTAATCTCGCTGACCATGAGAGATTTTCTCATTTGGCCATCCATAAATGCATGACCAATATTTACTATGAAGAGACTCGGGTAACAAGGCTAGAACCTATGAAACAGGTAAAAGGTGTCGAGTAGGCTAGATTGCTGCATATGTTATGTGTGCCACACTTCCAGCGATTAATTATCAATACTATCTATGTGTTCCAATTTATCGGGCTAATGCATGACGAGTGTTTGCCGTTAAGAAAACCCATCCCGATAACATATATGTTGATCCATCAAATTACGAAGTTTCGCTATAAAGGAGAGGACCGAGCCAAAGAGTTTCGAGGCTAGAGAAAAGAGAAGGAGCTTGTGGATAGGATGAAAACTAAGTTTGGAGTAGTAAGGAAGTCGTGTGGGTACTCCATCTGCTAAATTATAGACCAAGCAGTGTAGCTTGTCGCTCAAATTTTGGCCGGGAAAATCATGATAAAATGTCGCGCGATCGAGCTTCTGATGCCTATAATTCCACTGGTTGTATAGTGCACTAAGGGAAACTGGGCACAATATATTTGGAAGGAATTATTAGCAAACTATGGCAATGCACAAGAGGAAAAAAGGAATTTCACTATGGTTGGCTCCTACTGCTAATTGTATAGTTGCATGGCAACTATGGGAGGATAGTAAATTCCCTCCATAGGATGAAAATTTACCGAAGGCAGCGAAGTTTGCTTTGTTGTGGGTGGAAAAAGATCCAGAGAGGATCATGGAGTCAAAGGTATTATGGATATTGGTCAGGATGGACCTCCACATAGTCATAGGCAAAATACCAAGCTTGTCTCCAACCTTGCAGTTGTGGGAGTTCACATAATTCAAGGCTGAATTTCATAATGTATCTATCAAGGCGAGGAGAGACCCTAAGAAGATATGGCACAAGGTTCCATACTTAGTTACACAGGCTAATGTGCAGGAAATCATGGGACTATTGCCAATGGAGTGGTGGAAGCCCACAGACCTTGGTGCATGAACCAGTAAAGGAGGAGAGAGCTACTTCACACACACAAACACTGAGCAGAGGAAGAACGAAGCTAAGCAAGCGATAATGCGTGAGAAGACCTCTTAAAAGAAGAAAGATGATGCAGCAAGAGTACTTGAGTGTCATGGAACTAGAACAAACCCTAAACCTTAGAATTGTATCCTTGCCAGAAGGAACATTACGCTCGGGGTCCGACGAAGGCAACACCTAGGCTGGATAGATCAAAGGTCTAGGTATGAATTTAGTCACGCTCCAACTTCAGATTGCGCACGCACTTCATCACGGGGTCTCGAATGAGCCTCGAATTAGAGAACAATGGGTGCTATCATTGATCAGGGAAGTGAAAATGAATAATGAATAGATCTTCACCAAGAAGGTTCAGGCTCTTAAGGAAGAATAAGAGCTTGTTGCGCGAAACCAGAGCCTATAAGCCCCAATTACACAAACATGTAACTTAGTACGAGAGCTACAGTCTGAGTTTCTTGTTACAATATTATGCAACACTTGTTAAATAAAAATATCAATTTCAACCCGTTCTAAGTACTCTACTACAACCTCTTCAACTCCCAATCCTTCCATGAGAATGATGTTTCCTTGTTCTATTTTTCAAACATATTACCAAAATCACTGAATATGGTCATATGGTTTTGGACTCTCAAGTGATGCAAATTTTCCATTTCTTACAGTATGATTTTTAAATATTACCATAGTAATGACCAACAAATAAAGCAAAACCTAGGTGATCAACTCTGTGACCAATTCTTGAGGAGAGATAGGACAAAGTGGTTTGCTTATAACATTGAGTTAAAGTTGGTTTGGTTTGGAAGATTGCAATTACATTATAAGGGCCAACACAAATCTTAATCTTAACAACAAAATTTTCTCGCAACAAAAACCAGCAAGAATGGTATAGGCAATGTCACATGGGAGGCTTGGTGAGCGCACAAGCAAGGCCACTTTTCCTCTTATTTTTGTATTTTAGTTAATTAGTTAGTTCTAGAAATTAGTCTAGGTGGAGAGATCTCACTTGTTGTAAAGGAAAATCATTTCCTGTTTTATAGAAAGAAAATATTTGCTCATCTTTGATCATGGTTGAATGGTGAGATTACTCCTCTTTGGAAATTAATGAGGACCTCCTTTGAGAGTTAAATTTTCTAAGGGGTTTTTCTTAATCTAGTTAAAGTGTTTTTTTCTTTTTTTTTTTCTAAATGTTTTTCTTAATGTAGTTAAAGTGTTTTTGTTTTTCCTTTATAACTGTCTAGATTCATGTTTTTCTTCACATATAGTATTACATCTTTTATTAACAACAATAAAAGATTAAGAACCTTTTTTCAATTTAATAATTTTATCGATATTTTTTTGGAATTTTTTGAGAAATTGCTGATATGATATCTTCCAGGCTAGAGACTCCACTATTACTAATAGTATAATTTTGAGAGGGAAAGACTCATTCTACACACCAGTACCATTATACAAATAAAAACAATTATAAAAACAGCTAAATAATGTGGACTAATAAAAAAAGTTGCAGGCTGATGTTACATCCCTTATTTAAGATAGATTATGCTAATTTATGAATGCAACTTATCACGATTATTAAGTTTCCATATCGAAACCTTATGATTTCGCAATAGAAATTTACTTGACGAATACAAGTGCGCTTCTATTCATTTTGGAAATATATTGAGATGGAACACCACGGAGAAAGAGGGCCAAGACAACAGAGAACCAGGAGCGCGCAAGGTGGAAGAGGTTCAGATTCCTCCACCTCGTCAAGGTCGAATAACAGTGTTTCAACCTCATCTCCTACAGATTTGGATAACGATAGCGTAACCTCGCTGCCGAACAGTTACTGGATCGCTTTTATAGCTTTGAAGAAGCTCGGCGGTCTTGGGAACGAGCCCTCCTCGAGATGGTCGGAGGTTTGGAACACGCAGCATTCCCGTCGACAGACACAGCCGTTGTCCAGCAGCCGCCTAACATAACGATTTCGGAGGAACATGTGAATAACAATTTGACTTGTTCAATTTGCTATAACGATTTTGAATTGGGTTGTGAGGCATCAAAACTCAACTGCGACCACATCTAGCATTCCACTTGCCTTTCCAAATGGCAGACATTCGGAGACACATGTCCGCTCTCCCAATCCCGAATGCCCAAATAATTGTGATCAAGCTATTTGCGCATCTACATTTATCTGTACGTATTTTAGTTTGAATTTCCTTTTAACTAGACTCTTTGATAACTTGAAATAATATTTTAAATCAATTTGTACCAAAAATTGTGTATTTATTTGAAAGAGTTAAGCTTAATCGTTTATGTTTTCGAATTTTTCATAACATCATTATTTTACGATATTTTTTTATACAGATAGAAAATTTTAAAATATATTTAATTTACATAAATTAAAAATATTATTGCGTTTAGATGTGTAATCTTGTTTTTCCATAATCAAAGTTGAAATTTTGTTAATCTTGTATTACTTTCAAAAAGAAATTTTAGTATATTAAAATTTCAATTGACTTAATTTTAGAAATCTTTACTCTTTGCTAAGCTCAATATCATGTCCTGAAATGAAGTAGGAAGATTATTTCGACACAGGACCTAAAAATGGGCTCCAAAAGCTTTTTGGAGTGTGAAATTTGAGGAAAAATTTACACCTAGACGGATTTGATCCCCCTTGAGGGCATGAGAAATGAAGATTTAACTGGATCTAGGTTAGTATATCTATTTATAATAATATATATAATATATATAATTATAATCCCTTAGGTTTATGGATTTTCTTAGAAAAATGAATTATCTACAATTTGTTTGATGTTCCTCAATACTCACAAAGCATCAATAGTTCCTAAAGTTTGTAAAATATTATACATAATAATTATTCATAAGATTTTAGCAATAATAGAGAATTGGATAAAGGTCATGCATAAGACAAATGTTTTAAAAATTAACTTAGGTTAAAGGCCCATTCTCTCAACCATGCAAAACCCCTAAATTGGACTTATGAAGTCATGGATTCATTTTAATGTAATGAGATATCTCATCTATTCTCTCTTCTATTTTTTTATGTAATGAGAACTTGTAGTACAAAATTTAATTCTTAGTGTTGCTTTTACTATATTCCTTAAGAGATTAATATGCTCCTTTTAGGTTTTGAGAAACATTGATAGTGGTTTGCAAGGTTGTCATTATAACTTAGTCATAAGTAATGTATTGTAAATTAGAAAACAGTTTTATTTTGATAAAAAAATTTGTTATGAAATGATTATCCTTATAAAATAGAATAAGAAACTTCTAACTTGTGTTATTGAAGTATAGATAGTAGAAATGTTTGAGTTCAGTTCGGATTAGTATTAGAAGTTGCCATCTATTTCCCTATATTCTTGGGATAATAGCTAAGATTGGTTCCTTTCAATTGGTTTGGTTTCCCTAATAAAAGTTTCTTATGTAACCACTTCAAACGTTGTGGATGGATTTAGAAAATGTATGACAAGTTGTTGTTAATACATGCAAGCTTATAGAGGCAATTTGAAAAACATAAAACAAAAGGAGAGTGGTTTGAACAGTTGGATAATGTATGCCTATGACTTGGTTGTTGTAAATCCCTTGAATACTAATAATATTGATTATGATTTCCCGATGCATGTTTCCCTCAGAAGGAGGGTTAATGGCAAAGACGCAGAGTGAAAATTTTGAAATAAAAAACCTCAATGCGAGTAATTTCTTTGAGTTATGGAAGCTTAAGATTCAACATAAAACAAAAGGAGAGTGGTTTGAACAGTTGGATAATGTATGCCTATGACTTGGTTGTTGTAAATCCCTTGAATACTAATGATATTGATTATCATTTCCCCATGCATGTTTCCCTCAGGAGGAGGGTGTTAGGCCCCTATACAACTAGTGTAACCCCTTATTGTTATTAGTACAACCCACTTATTATATTGATGTACCCATGTAGTGCCCATATTGTTACTATTGTTCCCCATAGAAGCCCATTATTGTTATTGTTGTGCCCTTACTTTATTATTGTTATGTAGGCTCTGATCATGTTATGACCCCTTAGATTCTTATATATAGACAGGAGGTATTTTCATTTGAATCATCCAAGAATTGCTCATTTATGTAATGTAAAAGAGGTTGCCCCATCGAAGAGGCTGAATTCTAAGGCGTTGATCTATCTTTTCTATCTTTTCTTGAGCTGGTTTCATAACATTTGGTATCAGAGCTTTGGATTCTAGGATTTCGCTGCTCCAAACAGGTCATCGTGGAAATTTCGCTATAATTATTTTTATACGACGTTTCAGAAGCAAAAAAAAAAAACATTTGAGATGAAATCACACTGAACCTTGGGTTCGAATTTCAGAACTTTTCGCACTATATTTGCGGAGATATGATCTGAGGAAGCTGGTATTTTTGCAGACTCCTGAATTACATTCCAAACAGGTCACTTGGGGAAAATCATCATAACTTTCTCTCTAAGCATCATATTGAAATTTTGTAAGAGGGTATAGAAAGAGGACAACTGTAGTTTTTCGTATATATTTTTTAGGGCCAAAGGTTGAAACAAGGACACGCAACACGTTGTTTAAGTTCGCTCTACTGAATTAGTCTATAATCAGGTCACTGTGGGAGATTTGGCATAACTCTTGATTGGAGAATTCAATTGGGGTCAGACTGGTGGCATTGGAAAGAGAACATAGAGGGCTACTGCAGGTCACAATTTCAGAACTTAATGATCTGAAAGTACAAAGTTACAGTCATTTCAAGGTTGAGCTCCTAAAATCAAGAAAAAGCAAGATGAGGAAGTTTAATGGCAAGGATCTGGTAAATTGGATACTTCAGATGGAGTAATATTTTGATCTACATGGCATACCACTATTAAAAAAGGTACGTATTGCATCTTTACAACCGGATCATTATGGTCCAGTTTTGACCACTTCTGAGCAGTTTTTAGTGGAGAACTTCTGGGAGATGATGTAATTAGCCGACCTTGTTCCTTTAGGTAGTGAAGCAACACTTTTAGAGACTTAGGAGCCCTCAGTTTATGGACATTTATGATTGGGGTTCAAGTTCCCAAAAAATGTCTATAACAGTTGCGCCCTAAAGCATGAGGTCGTTAATATTTTGATGTCGGGTGAAATGCTTTATCAGGAAGATCCGAAGTTTTTTTGAGCTCGGAAGTGACCTGTAATAAGATACAATACAATACATTATCTTCATAATATTTTTCATGATCTAGCTAAGGTGGGCATTCCCATGCACAACTTTATAAATTCATTTTCACGTACATAGGACAGAAAATCGTCTGTGTAGTAGATTGATGATTCAGACTCATCATCCTTTGATTTAGATCATCATCTGTTTGGAAATGATGTACATTTGATGTCTTTATATTCCTGAATATATCGCATCCCGGATGGATGAAACTAGATCCGGGGTCTTCAACACTTGTTCGATCTTCACTCAGAGTACAAGTCGATCCATGTGAAAAAATGTTCTGGAGTCGAACATGGAAAGACCTCGCCTGATTACCAGCCAATGATGTGAGCTGTTAACAGGCATGAGAGGAGTCACCAATAATGACAATTACCCTCAAAGTACTACAGTACAATTCGTCTGGTGTGAAAAAGCACTTGGCATCGAACACCACAGAAAATATCTCGGTCGAAGGACATTAATGTAAACCTATCGCCGAAAGTGAGAAACTTTCCATTGAGGCATGCAAGCTTCAACGTACTGAAAGGGGTGTTCCTAGGTCGACTTCTTAGATAATGAGCTGATGTTCACAAGAAGTGACCCATCGTAGGAGGGCCTTAATGAATCCCACATCTATGACATGGAATGAAGCAAATGATTTTGGAGGTGAAAACAATCTGATGATAAAGGGTTCAGGGTGGCGGTCATGAAAGAATGGAGCGTGAATGTATTGCAGCGGATGAGACATAGGTGAATTCTCTAAGTGACTTATCTTCAACATATCAGCAACACTGACGATGGATTGGTAGCATTAACAACAAAGATGGATGGTGTGATGGACCAATGGTGATATGACCAGTGAACGGAACAACCCAACCCGACTTGGATGCAGAGAGAAAGTGTCATGTTCAAGAGCGACTTGCTACCAATAAAGTTTTTCAAGTTTTCTTCCGAATTTTCCCGAGTCATTACTAACCAGTACCTCTTTATTTTTATCAAGCTTGAGGAGGATAACATATGCTTGTTATATAGTTTTCCCTTCAGGCAAACCTGTCACTATATTTTAACGAGCCTAGCGACAGTGAAACTTGTTCTCATCCATTTGGACGAGTTTGTCACTATTCGGTTTTAACGAGTTTAACGACAAAGATAACTCGGTCCTTTTCAATTTTAGAGAGTCTAAAAGTAATGGAAAGGAAACTCCAATGATTATTTTTCGTCATATAATCCCTTAAGTCCGAAAAAGCATAAAATAATACGAAAGGGATGAATGTTCGGTAATTTTAACGAGCCGAACAAGACAAGCACTCGATCGTTTTGTGTAATAATCCCTCAAGTCCAAAAAGATTAAAATCTAGAGGAGGGATAGCACTTCCGATTACTTTAACGAGCCAAAGAGGCTAATCTCTTGGCAATATTTTCATATTTTATGAGTGAATTGAAAAGAGCTTAAAGGAGACTCGTTTTTCGAGGAACGAGTGATGATTTCGAGCAGCAGCTGATTCAAGGTAAGGTTTGGAATTTTCCAATCACGGCAGTCTCATAAGGATGGCTAATAGAATCACTCTTTACAGATGTTCCTCGAAAGGGTAAACAATGAAATGGAGGAGAATGATCATCTAAAAAACAGAGTGGAGGTGATGATGAGAACATTACCAAGGCTCAAAAGATGATGATAATGCATTCACAATGGTTATTTACCGGAAATTTGGTTCATTTTTTAATGAGCTGAAACTCTGGGGGAAACATTTGCTCATTTCTTATGTTTATTTTTTAACGAGCTTGAATTCTGCATTAAAACTGCTCATGCCAGTCATATAATAAGGATATCTAATCTAAGATGCCATTTTTTGTGGGGCTTGCACCTTTTAAAGCTTTGCCCCAAATCCTTTCTTTATGCAAGCTAGGATCGCTTTTCGCTTGCATGCAAACAGATTTGCATGCCCCCAGGTATAGTGAAAAATTCGCAGGTTACGATATAAAAGCTCTCCATCCGTGTCGCAAACAAAATACTTCCTTGGCGATGTCTACCGAGATAGACAAAGGTGAGTGGTGTAGTCACCTCCACTCACATAACTTTGACGGGGGAATCTTATTCCAGTCTAATCCCCTTTTTCTAAACGGGCAGGTGTGTCAGACTAGTCATATATCCCCCATGGAAACCTACTCTATACCCAAGGTTTTCTTGCCAAAACAGACCAGGGTGCATGCCCACTAGGTTTCAGTCATATCCTCCTGAATCACTCACGCTCATCAGGTGGACAGACTGGAGATCGATGAGAGATTCCTTACATGAAAAGACCATTTAGGGATGGCATTCGACTATTTGATATGTGTGAACCGGGGAATGACAGTTGGTCTAAGAGCTTGACCACTCTGCCTTCATGTCGAAAGCACATTACTCTAAAGAGTGAGGAGATTATGGCTCCCATGCAATAAATATAGTCATGCCCAGGGAGTAGATTATAATCCAGGGGTCCATGGACTAACATCACATTCATGTGAATAATTTTCCTTCTCAAAGTAATGGGTGCATTGGGAAGGATCCCTAATGGTTGACTGATTCCTTTGTCAAAGGCTGTCAGATTTCTCATTTCAGGCAAAAGCGATGGCGAATGAAGCACTTTCCAAGAAGTTGAGGAAAGGATAGTCAAAGAAGCCCCTTCATCTATGATGGTACCAGCCATGACCATTATATAAGATTGTACAATGATTCTGAATGGTACAGTAGCGGGTACACGGGATCTGCCTAGTAGAATCCAATCGAAGTAAACGACTAGGTTGCTTGGAGCTGGGGCCAAATAGATGGCCGGATATGACACTAATGAACTTCCTTCCTATGGTAAAGGAATGGGTAGACTTCCCCCAAGTTCATTGGAGTTTGTGTTTACGAAAAGAATTTGAATGGTTTTGCTCTCTTTCTCTTCAGTGAAAGTATCATTCAAAGATGAACCTTCTGAAGGCAAGACCGGGTTAACTACCACCTCGAACTTTTGACTTTCGTCTGGTATGGATTCAGAGGATTCATTTTCAATGATAGACGTTTTGGCCGACCACAATGGCGTGCCAGCTAGATTTTCAACCAGTGGTGGACTTGGCAAGAGTTTCTTATATCTAGGAGGAAGCCATAGGGGTGAAGCAAGACGGTCATCCAAAACTCTTTTAGCTTCATCTAGGAAGGTACAATGGTTGACAGCGTGATCGTCTTCATACAATTTACAAGGAAATTTACGATTCCTTTTCTGTGCAGATACTTCACTTTCACTGGTTGATGGTGTGCTTTCAACATGATCATCAGAGGTTGACGACACCAGATTGTGCAAATGACGAGACCAGTCCCTTAAGATCTAAGGGATGCAAGGACAATCTCGATGATAGTGGTCTCCTTCGCAAATGACACATGGAGATTTAGGTTTAGACGGTGTGGTGTGAGGATTTTCGCTAGATGACGCATGGTTTCCCCTTTTCTTTTTTCTCTTTCCACTTCTTCTTCTTCTCAGTTACTTACTCTTTAGCTTTACCAGCTTCATCAAGCAAAGAGGACGGAGGAGAGGGATAAATAGATGAAGTAGAAGGCTGGGGGGTAACTCTAGTATCATCTAGTTGCTGACTTGACTGTTCAGGAATTACGGTATTCTGAACGATAGAGGTAGAGAAGAGCCATACGGGTAAACCAATCGTCAACCCTCGAAGTGACAATGTGGCCATATGGGGTGCACCAACATCTCCCCAAGAGGAAAAAGGACTAGGATTTCCTCCAAGGGGAAATCCTTGGTTGGTAGACTCCATTTTTCTCAACTTGAAGACCAATGAGGGAACTTGTGATGTTATTCCGATTAAAATAAATTTTAGATGCTTTGACACAACTTGTTTTTTCAATTTTAAAGAGTCGACTAAAAACAAAATATGACTCTAGTCAACTTCGATTTTTAATGAGCTTGAAGTGACAAGTGCTCAGATGGACCTTTTCCTTTCAGGAGTTTGAAAAGGAACAAAAGAGACTTCTCTGGAAATATAGGCAGAGGGGATTACCAAACCAATCGCAAAACTACAGAATACTTTTTACGGTACGGCAGTCAATCTTCCCAAATGTTGTGTTCTGTGCATTGCGATCGATAGGGTGGCATACACAACTTCCTAAGGATAAAGGATATAGCCTATGGTGGTCTCCCAATATATACTCGACGGTACGTGGGAGCAGAAGTCCATATTGGCACTTATCATCTCAGAGTGGAGGAATCACCCCACCAACAATGGAAACAACAGTTACCAGGTTTTACAACGCCAGAATATGTCTCTAGCCTAGACTTCTAGATGTTATGCATTAGGTTCCAAACCGTTTTTAGATTCATTAAATTTATTTTATAGTTGATATTGTTTAAAAATTTGTCTTTCAGTTTCACTGCGTGATGTGTATACAATTCCTAAAATGCAATCTAAGATGATAAAGAACTATTTAATCTTCCTTTGGAAATGAAAATCGTAGCTACTAAGGAAAGAAAATTGAGAATCTTTCAACAAAGAGCATCGAGCACACACTAAATGCACTGTCCTAAATAAAACCAAGCAGTCTATGAAAATGCACATGCATGTATTTGTTTTCAGCCTTCTTAATGTATAAATGACAATAAGAAAGCTAAGTGCAAATATGAGTTATTTTCAAAGCGACAATACTTAACAAATTTCTTTTCAAAATGAAGTGAAGATAAGGGCGACACTTTGTCATTTCGAAATGAAATTTTTTTTTCGACACCATAAAAACTACTAATTCAAATCATATACAAGAGTAACAGTACAATATTCTATCAAGAACAATGGGATTCTCTTCTATGACTGAAAAAGACACTTACGACACTTTTAGATTAAGAAACGACAGTTTGAATATGCTACTTATTTGCAAAAGAGAACTGAAAATGGCGCACAATACATCAAAACACTTACAGTTCTTTACACAATAAAGGCTGAATGATGGAAGAGAAGGGGGTTTTCACAAAGATATATTGACCACAAACAACAAAACTCCTTAATAGAACTGAAAAGAGTGAAGAAAAACAAAAGTCTAAAGGTAAAATTAACCTTCCCTGACCATCGTACCTATCACACAGGGAATCCAGTATGCATCTCACCTATTGCACACGGGAAGTGCGATGCATACAGAATGCCTTGAAGGGAGGGTGCGATGGTACCAACATGAGACTTTTAACCAGTCTTTGCTCACAATTTGCAATTCAAATCAGGGATTTAGGCCGAGTAAGTGATGTTCAGTAAATGTAAATCATAGGGGTTGATCTAAGGAGGTTACTGGAGCCACCACTTAGGGAAATTAGAACCTTTGTAGATCGATTGTTCAATTTATAAACAAAACCTAGAGATAGACTGAAGCAGCATTGGTCTACTTTGCAATTGTATAACAAATGTAGTTCGAAGGCTAGATGGCTTGAATTCAAGCTACGTCTGTAAGTTTATAAAACAAACAAAGATAGACTAACTAACAATCTATTCGCTCCCCAGAGAAGTCACCATTTTGTTACCGGAAATAGTTTCCACTCAGAGCTGCTATTCCCACCAAGGATGGTAGCTATCTTAGAAACAAACAAGTAAAGACTACTTTCCCTTTCCTTTATGAAAAATAGATAACATTGGAACAAAGGGCACCAACCTTAGTCTTGCGCTTGGTTCCTTGCTTGATTCCTCTCATTCCTGATAGATCTTTGTCGCTTCTACTTCATCTACCCAGCTTCAAAGAGAACTTGTGGAATCAAAGCAGCATATTACTATCGAAGAACAGAGATCTATATTTATAAATAACACAGGACGAGATATGTATTAACAACACAAATGCATATTCAATCAAACATACAAGAATGTGGAGGAAAACTTGAATAGCTTTACTAATATCAAGAAGAGAAAGAGGATTACAACCAATTGTTCTGACCCAGCATCATCCTTTAGCAAGAAAGCCCTTCTTCACCTCATGTAAAGCTTAGATCACCCAACACTATGAAGTTTCACCAGAAAACCAACAACACTTCTCTACAAGATACAAGATTCCAGCCTCTGGTCTCTATGATGAGGGATCCATTATAGATGATTGTAGGGGGTTAAGTCATATTCTGGGGTTTTCGGTTGTTTTGTCCTCTCTCTGATGTCTGATTCCACTTGGGATTGATGATCTCTTACTCATCCTAGTCGAAAACAGAGAGGCAAGTGTCAGAGGGGAAGCTTCTAGAAGATTCTATGATCTTCACGTCGCAAATTGTCTCTGTCATTTGTCCATTTTCCACCCATCGCACCCTACAGGGGGGCCATACCATTGCATTGCACCCTTTTTACACTGGAGGTGATATGTGTCGGCATCCTCTTACATGGGTATTCTATGGTCCAGTTTTTGACCATTTCTGAGCAGGTTTTTAGTGGAGAACTTCTAGGAGATGATGTAATTAGCTGACCTTGTTCCTTTAGGCAGTGAAGCAACACTTTTAGGGACTTAGGAGCCCTCAGTTTATGGAAATTTATGATTGGGGTTGCAGTGCCCAAAAATGTCTATAACACAGGCTCTTTAGAGACAGAAGCTATTAACGAAATCATTAGTAGACCAGTTAATCCTCAAAAAAGGTACAGAGCAAGAACAAAATTGATGAAGCTAAGAAAAGAACACCAGAAGCTTCGTAAGACAGTCAAGAGGCTCCGAAGAAAAATAAAAGAAATCATAATGGGAAAGGTTCTGAACAATACCCCTAATATAGTAAATGTGGCAGTGCAAACAGAATTATATGGAGGTAGGGTTGTAGGAACTCAAACTAAGCTCATGCCTACTCGAACAATCATCACTCAAGAAGGACCACATATAGATTTAATAGACATAACTACTCCAATGAAAGTTTGTACCTCCTATAATAAGGAAGTACAAACAAAGGATATCTCCTCTTATAGTATAGGCACTCAGGCGGACATAAAAGCCAAAGACATTATGACGCACCATGACCCCATTCTACTAAATATTCAGGAGGAACTGACACAAGATTGGCTCACGTTGGAACGACTTGAACAAGAAACCATTTCCTGGAAAAAATATCAAGAGCTGCAGAAACAGCTTCGGGAAATGAATACAATAGAGAGCGATACTTTTGACAGATGCAGAAAGGTGGAAGAAAAAAATGGAGAAGATCAAGCTCAAGCTAGATAGAGTCATAAGTCAGAAAAACACCATCTACTCACTGCACTCGGATGTCCTGGAATGCAAGTCTCGTTCCACCAATTATGCCTTGTTTTTACTAGAATGGTATATGTTATTGAAAATTAAAGCCGTAAGAGCTGGTAACCAAATGAAATAGGAAAAATTGAAGATTTTATAAATTTTTGCAAGCAACATGGTGTAAAGGTCCAAACGCTTCTTTGTGAGTTTTATCTGTATAATTTCATATTAGAGAATGAGGTGGAAAATAACCCTAACCCTTTTGTAGGAGATATTCAATTCCAGGATTTTATTTTGTTTGCAGTTAACCAACTCAAATGGTTTAAAGCTTATAATGCATTTCAAAGATAGGAACATGGATTGAATCTTTGGGTGAGAAGTGAACCTAAGAACCCCTTACAAATGTTTTCCAGCCATAAGAGTCAAATGACACGAGAAGGGGTGATTAAAACTTTAAGGCCCATACATAAGGAGATTGTGCATAAATGAATATCATATTTCCTCCACATCCAAGAAAGATATCTGACTACATCTAAGCTCAGATGAATGATCTCCACTCGTAGTGTGAAAGATAGGGAACAATTTAATTACAGAAATTTTAAAGCTTTATGCGGCCCGTATATTAACCTATAGCAATCTTATTTTGAGAGAAGGACCTTATTGGTTAGGATGCCAGTTTCAGAGCCCCATCATTTGGTATCCCCCTATAAGGTATCGAGTTGATTATGAATATCCTGAAGGAAAGGAAGGGCCCACCTTTGTGCTCCTGGCTCAACATCATGGTTTTAGACCAATTTTTGATGCTTCCTCTCAAGCCTACTCTCTAACTGCACTGCATAAGAACTTTTACTTTTCATGAGGACATGAAACAAAGTTAGGCAAGGGAGTATGTTGAGTTACGAAATGGGTATGTATTTACTCTTAATTCCATCACCTATTTCTTATTTTCTTATCTCTTTCAGATCTTGACACACTAACATATTGATGGATTGTGGTAGGAAACGGATGAACTACTTTCGATTAAGGTTTAGCCACTGTAACTAACTCCTATACCTTTTTATGCAGAGAAATAATGAAAGGAGCAATTGATGTTCCCTAGAGATGGAACAACATAAACCAACAAAGGAAGAATGGGGCACGTCGGTTGTGGTCAGGTCAGAGGACAAATCAAGAGGATCAATGCCAAATATGAAGGGTGTCAGAAGATAGCATTCAACTGCGACTCCCTTAGGATCTTCGATCCTGAGGGATATAATTTATCTTTTAACTCTTTCTTACTATAAAAGAAAAATATGCTAGGAGAAAAGGAAATCGATTTCTGTTTATTCCAACTCATAATTTTAATTTACAGACTCATACGGTGGACAGCATGACCATATTGTAAAGAGACTTGAGTTCAGTGGTTAATATATAATTTACGTTGTTTTTCATTTGTATTCTCTGAAGTAGCTCAGTAGTATTTGCTGGTGGCTAAGTGCCCGACCTCTAGTGGATTGAACTGCTATACCTTGTGTTATATATTTCTGATTCAGGCATGTTTGTGTGGTTTGATATTTTTCCCAGTTTCTGTGAGTTTATCTTATTTGCTTTTTACTAAATTTATATATTTAATATTTTCTTTACATGTTTCGTAGCATTCTCATTTGATTCTATTTAAGCTTATTATAGATTAAATTAATTAGCTTCTTAAGACAATGAACATTGTCGATTTAATCAGCTGAAAGAGTTTGGTTACCACTATTGAACTCTCGGTTGACATCCTTTCTATTTGATTTTCTTGACTGAGATTAAGTGTGATTTAGATAGAATCAGCTAGAAGAGATTGGTTAATGCTACTACTCTCTCATTTGATGCTATTGTCAATTGAATCGCTTGTTTGAGATTTTATCATGATTTTAGCAGAGGATTAAGTCTTGATGCTTAGATGTAATATTTTCTTTAACAGTTACAATTTGAGTTTTATAAATGCATCCGTTTACTCTTGTATCAATGGTTTATACTTCATTTTAAGAAACATTACTCTCTGGATTCATAGCATGAACATATTGTGTACACTCTTGGAATAAAAGTTCTTTCCCAGGTTGATGATTAATGTGAGGTAATTAGGAGTTTTAAAAGACACCTTTTAGCACCCAACAAGGACCAAATCACATATTTCGAGGATCAAAATAGGTGAAGAACCAACTAGTTTGGAGGAAGGATTGTCGGATGCACAACTCTTTACTGTGCACATTGTAGATGACCATTTTGCTGATATAATTCAATTTTTGTCTACTGGAACAACTCTAGAAGTTTATTCTAATCAACAGAAAAAGAAACTAGTGGTCCATGCTGCTAATTTTTCTGTGATTGCGGACCACTTGTATAAGATCAGAACAAATGAAATATTGTGTCGATATTTTCTAGAGTTTGAGCATGCTAGTATCCTCACCAAAGCACATGGAGGAGTTGTGGGAGGACACTGTGAAGGGAAGGCGAATGCGCCAAAGATTCTATGGGCAAGGTGATGGTGGCTAGTAGTGCATAAATACTCTTCGAAGTTTTGTAAAGTATGTGATGCTTCTCAAAGGATGGGAAAGACTTCATGAAGAGATGAAATGCCCTTGAACCCTCAAGTTTTGTTACAAGTATTTGGAAAATGAGAAAATGTAATTGTATGTCTGATACAAGCACTAGGAAGGAAGACAGGGGAATGGTACATTACTAATGTAGCGGAGTACTTAACCATATGGGTGGAAGCGCAACCAATAAAGGATTGTATTTTTTCTACAGCTACAGAGTTCCTATTTGAATAGAGCTTAACGCAATTTGGGTGTCCTAAGGTATTGATGAGTGATAGGGGTATCATTTCCTAAACGGAACAATAAGTGTTGTGCTCAAAGAATTCTAGGTGTACCATCAAAATAGTATGCCCTATCATCCCCAAGTCAATGGTATAGTGGAAGCATTCAATAATATTATGGAGAATGTGTTCACAAAGTTTTGTAAGGTGAAGATGAACGATTAGAATGTGTGTATACCAGCAGTCCTGTGGGCATATATGACAACGTGCAAGAAGTTGATAGGCTAAACTTTGTTTAGGTTGCTTTATGGGATCAATGCAATGATGCCCATTGAATATATTTTGCAAAGCCTACACATTAAAAATTTGAGAAAGATGACAGATAATGAGACCTTAAAGGAGATGGAAGACGACTGGTTTCTCGCATGATTTCACCAGTAAATGCAAAAGGAATGTGAGAAGGCCTTGCATGATAAGAATATTAAGTTGGGCAGGTTTAAAGTGAATGATTTAGTTCTGCTCTATTCACAAAGTTTCCACATAAATTATGCTAGGCCCCTATACTACTAGTGTAACCCCTTATTTTTATTAGTAAAACCCACTTATTATATTGATGTACCCATGTAGTGCCCATATTGTTACTATTCTTCCCCATAGAAGCCAAGTATTGTTATTATTATGCCCTTACATTATTATTGTTATGTAGGCTCTGATTATGTTATGACCCCTTAGACTCCTATATATAGAGAGGAGGTCTTTTCATTTGAATCATCCAAGAATTGTTCATTTATGTAATGTAAAGGAGGTTTCCCCCTCGAAGAGGCTGAATTCTAAGGCGTTGGTCTACCTTTTCTATCTTTTCTTGAGCTGATTTCATAACATTTGGTATCAGAGCTTTGGATTTTATGGTTTCGCTGCTCCAAACAAGTCATCGTGGAATTTTCGCTATAATTTTTTTTTTACGACGTTTCAGAAGTTGAAAAAAAATCCCATTTGAGAAGACATTGCGCTAAATCTCAGGTCCCAATTTCAAAGATTTTTGCGCTATAGTTTTGGAGATGTGATCTGAGGAAGTTGGTCCTTTTGTAAAATCCGGAATTACATTCAAAACAGGTGACCTAAGGAAAATCGTCATAGCTTCCTCTTTGAGCATCAGATTGACATTTCGTAAGAAGGTGCAGAAAGAGGATGGACTGTAGTTTCTTCTATATATGTTGCAGAGCTAAACGTTGTAACAGTGACATGTGGCACATCATACAAATTCGCTCTACTGAACTAGTCTATAATCAGGTCACTATGGGAGATCTGGCATAACTCTTCATTGGTGAATCCAATTGGGGTCAGACTGGTGGCATTGGAAAGAGGACACATAGGACTACTACAGGTCGTAGTTTTAGAACTTAAATATTTAAAAGTACAGAGTTACAGTCATTTCAAGATCGAGCTCCTAAAATCAAGAAAAAGCAAGATGAGGAAGTTTGATGGCAGTGATCCGGTAATTGGATACGTCAGATGGAGCAATATTTTGATCTACATGGTGTACCACTATTAAAAAAGGTATGTATTGCATCTTCATATTTAGAACAGGATCAATTTTTATGGTATAAAGGGCTTTGTTCTCGTAAAAAACTTGTTACGTGGTCAACTTTCATGGAGGAAATGATAGCACATTATGAAGATACAAAGAGAAACACCTTCTTTAGAGCAATGCCACAACAATTGGAAATAGTAAAAGGGCTTTGTTACATATTGGAAAGTAAAATTATGGCAACAAGGAAGTCTACCCCTCACAACTATAAAGATGGAAGTGTTGTTTCTCCTAGCCTTTCACAAACTACAAGGGTTACAACACAACAATTGGAAGAAAAAAGAGAAAAAGGGATTTGTTACAATTGTGATAGCAAATGCACTAAAGGTCATAAGTGTGCTGAGAAGAAATTATTTTACATAGCTTATGAAGACGAGGAAGAAAACGATCAAGAAACATCAAAAGAAGAGGATATACGCCAGGACCCCACCCCAGAGAAAGAAGAAATGAATCAGACCATATCTTGTAAAGCATTGGCAAGAATTACCACTCTTCAAAATCTCTAGATAGAAGGACATATCAAGAAGAAAATGGTGCAAGAAGTGAAAGATCACATCAAGAAATAAGAAATGAATCCAACCATATCTTGTAATTCATTGGTCGAAATTACCACTCCTCAAACTATCAAGACAGAAGGACATATCAAGAAGAAAAATGTTCAAGAAGTGAAAGATCACATCGAGCATCAAGAAATGAATCTGACCATATCTTGTAAGGGATTGGAAGAAATTACCACTCCCCAAACTCTAGAGATAGAAGGACATATCAAGAAGAAAAAGGTTCAAGCAGTGAAAGATCACATCGAGCATCAACAACAAGTTCTCCAACTTTTAAAAGATAACGCCACTTCAGTGCAAAATCAAACGAAACAACAGGTAGATCAACATCATAGTGAAAAATGTTTTGATGTAGGTGATTGGGTATTTTACTGCTACATCTCAAGCAAGCTATTTATGAGAAGGAAATGTTGGCAATACTACATGCACTTAAAAAATGGCGACCATACCAAATGGGAAGACTCTTCAAGGATGAGGATGTGGGAGCACTGCTTTGTGCTATTTCTATTATCCAACCAGACTGGATAAATGAGGCAAGGGATGAATGGAAGAAGGACAAAGAAGTATGGCCACTTATTCAAAAGTTGCAAAAGATACCAATTGAAACAATATTGCCAGAAATTGAAGAGAAAGGAAAAACCATATTGGAACTTGGAGTAGTCACAGAAACAAGAACCCGATAGTTACGAAATCGATCAATTTCAGAGTATCTCATCAAGTGGAAGAATTTACCCACTAAAGATTCCACATGGGAGGACAATAATTTTATACAGAAGCATCAAGAACTACTCAAGCATTGAGGACAACACTTTTGAGGAGAGGGGCATGTAGCCGCTATTACTACTAAGTGTACCTTATTGTTATTAGTAACAACCCACTTATACTATTCATGTACCCATGTAGAGCCCTATTGTTACTATTGCTGCCCATAGAAGCCAAAATTGTTATTTATTTGACATTATTATTGTTATGTTGGCTCTGATTATGTTATGACCCCTTAGACTCCTATATATAGAGAGGAGGTCTTTTCATTTGAATAATCCAAGAATTGTTCATTTATGTAATGTAAAGGAGGTTGCCCCCTCGAAGAGGCTGAATTCTAAGGCGTTGATCTATATTTTCTATCTTTTCTTGAGCTGGTTTCATAACAAATTCCAAATGCACCGGTCGGGACCATATGTAGTCAAGGAAATCACGGATGGGGGTGCAGCTCATCTTGTAAATCTGAATGGGGAAATATTTCCAGGAAAGGTGAATGGCAGTCACTTTAAGTTGGATAAAGGGGATCCTGCACCTGCGCAATGATGATATGATATCAAGACAGTCTTAGCACTACAAGTAGATGCAAGTGAACATGGGACTATAAACTACACTACTCAAGGAAGAGGAAACCGCGTGGAATTTGTGTGACGAATGAAAAAGGTATGCCAAAAGAATAATCGACAAAATCAATTGCGCCAGAAGAAGCTGTGATAGAAGCAGTTGCTTCAGAAGAAGCTGTGATAGAAGCAGCTACTTCAGAAGAAGCTGTGATGGATGAGTTGCATCATGGGGGTTGGTGTGACACAACCGGGTCCAAAACTAGCCATCGAAGTCATTATTCATGATTGGACAATGAAAATCCAATTAGAAGGAGCTGGTAAGTGACACTTATGGTGAAAATATTTGGATTTATGCTACCAAAGATGCATTTATGATTAGAAAATAGAGGGAATGGTCATATTCGAATTCAAAATTGCCTATAAATTTGGCATGTTGTTTTTCCAAATAACACTTTTCTTTTTGAAAGATTGGTATAAGCCTCTTGTTTTCACTCTATGAATCGACAAACTTGGGAGGATTTTTTCGAAAGATCAGCATTCACGAAACTACCTGAGTATATCGAGTAGCTTATCATTGAGAAAATGCCTGTGCCAACAAGTTCTGAAGCCATTACCTCTCAAGCAGAGACCCCAAAAGTTGTGTCAATAGAATCTATGCCATCTATTCCTACAGCGCTGAGGTTGCCTAGGCCAGAGAAATTAGTTTCTAAGCAGAAGAACAAGAAAACATAACCTATACTGGTGAGGCAGTTACTGAGGAAGAACCTGATGGTTCGACATAAAGAAAGGAGGGACAAGGCAAAGGAGTTAGAGGAATGAGTGGATTTGGAAGAAAAAGAAGTCCATGATGGAGTTGAGGAACTGGATGCGAATGAGGGTGAGCCTATCACGAGGCTCCTAGCATATATTCCTCTACGAAAAGGGAAAGCAAAGGTAACCGAGGACCTGTATTTGCGAAAATTCATGGTCTCTACACAATAGTTATCGTAAGGTGTAGTTTTCGAAGGCATGTTTTTAGTGTGTATCCTAGTGTTAAATTTGGAGGATTGTGATCTCCCTGACCATGAGAGATTTTCTCATTTGGCCATCCATAAACGCATGACCAAGATTTACTATGAAGAGACTCGGGTCACAAGGCTAGAACCTATGAAATGGGTAAAAGGTGTCAAGTAGGCTAGATTGTTGCATATGTTATGTGTGCCACACTTCCAGCGATTAATTATCAATACTATCTATGTGTTCCAATTTATCGCGCTAATGCATTATGGGTGTTTTCTATTAAGAAAACCCATCTCGATAACATATATGTTGATCCATCGAATTATGAAGTTTCCCTATAAAGGGGCAGAGCCAACCAAAGAGTTTGGAGGCAATAGAAAAGAGAAGGAGCTTGTGGATAGGATGAAAACTAAGTTTGGAGTAGTAAAGAAGTCATGTGGGTACTCCATCCGCTCAATTACAGACCAAGCGGTGTAGTTTGTCACTCAAATTTTGGCCAGGAAAGTCATGAGAAAATGTCACGTGATCGAGCTTCCGATTCCTATAATCTCATTGGTTGTGCAGTGCGCTAAGCGAAGGTGGGCACAATATCTTTGCAAGGAATTATTAGCAAACTATAGCGAAGCACAGGAGGAAAAAAATGAATTTCACTATGCCTAGCTCCTACTATTGATTGTACTCGTTGCATGGCAACTATGGTAGGATAGTAAATTCCCTCCACAGGATGAATAATTACCAAAAGCAGTGAAGTTCGCTTTGTTGTGGGTGACAAAAGATCCAAGGAGGATCATGGAGTCAAAGGTATTCTGGATATTGGTCAAGATGGACCTCCACACAGTCATAAGTAAAATGACAAGGTTGTCTCCAACCTTGCAGTTGCGGGACTTAACATAATTCAAGAATGAATTTCATAATGTATCTATCTGGGCGTGGAAAGACCCTAAGAAGATATGGCACAAGGTTCCATACTTAGTTACACAGGCTAATGTGCAGGAAATCACGGGACTATTGGCAGCAGAGTGGAGGGAGCCCACAGACCTTGGTGCAGGAACCATTAAAGGAGGAGAGAGCTACTTCACACAGACAACAACTGAGTAGAAGAAGAAGGAAGTTGAGCAAGTGACAATGCGTGAGAGGACCTCTCAAAAGAATAAAGATGATGCAGCAAGAGTTCTTGAGCGTCATGGAACCAGAACGAACCCTGGACCTAGTAACTTAGTATCAGAGCTACAGAATGAGTTTCTTGTTACAATATTGTGGAACGCTTGTTAAATAAGAATATCAATTCCGACCCCTTCTAAGTACTCTACTACAACCTCTTCAATTCCCAATCTTTCCATGAGAGTCATGTTTCCTTGTTCTAATTTTCAAACATATTACCAAAATCACTGAATATGGTCATATGGTTTTGGACTCTCAAGCGATGCAAATTTTCCATTTCTTAGAATAGTATTTTTAAATGTTACCATAGTAATGACCAACAACTAAAGCAAAACCTAGGTGATCAACTCTGTGACGAATTCTTGAGGAGAGATAGGACGAAGTGGTTTGCTTATAACATTGAGTTAAAGTTGGTTTGGTTTGGAAGATTGCAATTACATTATAAGGGCCAACACAAATCTTAATCTTAACAACAGAATTTTCTTGCAACAAAAGCCAACAAGAATGGTATAGGAAATGTCACATGGGAGGGTTGGTGAGTGCACAAGCAAGGCCACTTTTTCTCTTATTTTTGTATTTTAGTTAATTAGTTAGTTCTATAAATTAGTCTAGGTGGAGAGATCTCATTTATTGTAAAGGAAAATCATTTCCTCTTTTATAGAAAGAAAATATTTCCTCATCTTTGATCATGGTTGAATGATGTGATTACTCCTCTTTGGAAATTAATGAAGACCTCTTTTGAGAGTTAAATTTTCTAAGGGGTTTTTCTTAATCTAGTTAAAGTGTTCTGTTTTTTTTTTCTAAATGTTTTTCTTAATGTAGTTAAAGTGTTTTTGTTTTTCCTTTATAACCGTCTAGATTCATATTTTCTTAACATATAAAATTTTAATATTAATTACTATTTACTTGATAATGGAAACCAAAATACAAATTTTAAAATTTACTTTGAATTTCCTTTTAAATAGACTCTGTGATAACTTAAAATAATATTTTAAATAGATTTGTACAAAAAAAAATTGTGTAATTATGTGAAAGAGTTAAGCTTAATCGTTTATGTTTCCGAATTTTTCATAACATCATTATTTTACAATATTTTTTTTAGAGAGACAAAAAATTCTAAAATATATTTAATTTATATAAATTGAAAATGATTATTGGGTCTAGATGTGTTCTAGAGTCTAGATGTGTAATCTTGTTTTTCCATAATCAAAGCTGAAATTTTCTTAATCTTG
This sequence comes from Pinus taeda, assembly GCA_000404065.3. Taxonomy (NCBI): domain Eukaryota; kingdom Viridiplantae; phylum Streptophyta; class Pinopsida; order Pinales; family Pinaceae; genus Pinus; species Pinus taeda. The sequence continues at coordinate 26,393 of APFE031533902.1, read as the reverse complement.
TATTATTTTCAACAAGAAATTTTACTATATTAAAATTTCAAATGACTTAATTTTACAAATGTTTACTCTTTGCTAAGGTCAATGCCATGTCCCGAAATAAAGTAGAAAGATTATTTCAACACAAAGGATCTAAAAGTGGGCTCCAAAATCTTTTTGGAGTGTGAAATTTGAGGAAAAATTTGCACCTAGATAGATTTGATCGCTCTTGAGTTGGCAAAATTTGTTCTTAGTATCGTGGAGAGGGTTTTTCTATTAGAGTTATCTAGTTGATGTCTTTAGTATTGCTCACTATGTTTTGGATTTCATAGAAAAATGAATTATCTACAATTCATTTGATGTTCCTCAATAGTCACAAAACATCAATAGTTGCTAAAGTTTGTAAAATATTATACATAAGAATTATTCATAAGATTTCAGCAATAGTAGAGAATTGGATAAACGTCATGCTTAAGACAAATATTTTAAAAATTAACTTAGGTTAAAGGCCTATTCTCTCAACCATGAAAAACCCCTAAATTGGATTTAGGAAGTCATGGATTCATTTTAATGTAATGAGATCTATCATCTATTCTCTCTTCTATTTTTTTATGTAATGAGAACTTTTAGTACAAAATTTAATTCTTAGGGTTCCTTTTACTATATTCCTTAAGAGCTTAATATGCTCCTTTTAGGTTATGAGAAGCATTTACACCATTGATATGGTGATATAAATGATAGTGGTTTGCAAGGTTTGTCATTATAACTAGTCATAAGTAGTGTATTGTAAACTAGAAAACGATTATTTTTATAAAAAAATATGTTATTAAATGATTATCCTTATAGAATGGAATAAGAAATTTCTACCTTTTGTTATTGAAGTATAGATAGTAGAAATGTTTGAGTTCACTTCAGATTAGTATTAGAAGTTGCCATCTATTTCCCTATATTCTTGGGATAATATCTAAGATTGGTTCCTTTTGGTTGGTTTGGTTTCCCTAATATAAGGTTTTTGGAAAAAACATATCGAAAGAAAAATTTTGTCTTATGTAAATAGTTTCTTATGTAACCGCTTTAAACATTGTGGATGGATTTAGAAAATGTATGACAAGTTGTTGTTAATTCATGCAAGCTTATAGAGGCAATTTGAAAAACATAAAACAAAAGGAGTGTGGTTTGAACGGTTGGATAATGCATGCCTATGACTTGGTTGTTGTAAATCCCTTGAATAATAATAATATTGATTATCATTTCCCCATGCATGTTTCCCTCAAAAGGAGGGTTAATGCCAAAGATGCAGAGTGCAAATTTTGAAATAAAAAAGCTCAATGCGAGTAATAGCTTTGAGTTATGGAAGTTTAAGATTCAGCATATGCTCATGCTACAAAGAGTGGAAAAGGCTTTGCTGTGCAGGAAAAAGAAGCCTGTGGATGTGGATGTGATCACTAGGAAGACATGGATGCAAGAGCCCTTAGTGTTATTTGTTTATGCTTGGAAGATGATATGTTGTTCATTGAAAAATAGAATCTACTTGAAGCGGCACCTATACAACATCCAGGTGAAGGAAGGTGCAAAGATCTCTGATCATTTGAATTCTTTTAATACTCTTTTATGTCAATTTTATGGTATGGATGTAAATCTTGAAGGGGAGGAAAAGTCAATTACATTATTGTGTTGTCTGCTTGAGTTTTGGGATCGATTTTTAACCTATATCAATTTTGTTTTTGTCGATACCATTGACTTTGATACGATAGTGGGAGTTTGATTGTTCAAGGAAAGTTGATGGGAATCTAGCCTTGAAAACGCAACATCAAGATCAATGGTGGCAAGAGGTCGATTAAAAGAAAAATTTCAGAATACAAGAGACATATGAAGATCAAATTCAAGAGGAAATAAGAGTAAGTTGAAGTGTTGATACTGTAAAAAATCGGGGCATCTCAAGAAAGATTGTTGGAATAGAAAGGAAAAAGCTGCTAAAAATGACTTTGCAAAATAAGCTAATTCAATTGAAACTAGTGTAGGTATTGGTTCATCATAAGTTACTTCCAATCTCGAAATCTTTGAATTTGCATTTCTGTGAGCATTATATTTATGGAAACAAACATACATAGAAATTTAAAACAAGATAACATTTTAATAAAGGTATCCTTGATTACATCTATTTAGACCTTTGGGGACCATCTCCTAAAGTCTCTTTTGGAGCATCTTCATATTTTGTAACATTTATAGATGATTAATCTAGAAAGGTATGGATCTATTTACTGAAAAGAAAAGATAAAGTATTTGATGCCTTTAAGAAGTATACACCTTTGGTTGAAAAGAGCACTAGCATGTCAATTAAATGTTTGAGAACTCATAATGGAACCAACTTTACTTCAAAAGGAATTTGATAATTATAGTAGTGAAGTTGGGATCGAAAGAAATAAAACCACAATTTATAGTTAGCAAAATGGTGTTGTTAAAAACATGAACATGACTCTTGTAGGGAGAGTAAGGAGTATGCGCAGTAATGTGAAGTTGCAACAGGAATTGTGGGTAGAAGCAGTTCTTACAACGTGTTATCTCGTAAATCGGTCACCATCAACTACAACTAGATGTAAGATCCCAAAAGAGGTATGGAGAGGTAAACATTGTTATTATTCAAATGTTAAAATTTTTGGTTGGGACACCTATTCTATTATTCCAAAGAATCAATGTTCCAATTTGTTGGATATGGTGATTGAGTTAAGGGATATAGATTGTGGGATCCTACTACCCACAAAATCATCTTTAATAGAGATTTCATATTTGATGAATCATCACTCATAAAATTAGTTGGAGATGGTGAAATGAAACAAGTATAAGTACCACATATTCAATGAATTCAATTGGAAACTCAATCATATTCAAGTGTGGAGGATCATGAAGATGTTCATGAAGAAACTCTTGTAAAAACAGATGAGGATACGAAAATTTCGAAGGAAACTGAGGAAATACCACAACTTATTGTACAAAGATCTACATGGATTGGATCTTTTCCTAAAGGTGGGATGAGTTTGCTACATTTGTTCCTTTAATTGCTAATGAATGAGAAATTAGTTGTTATCATGAAGCAATGGAAGTGTTGAATAATGATAAATGAAAATATCCAGTTAAAGGGGAAATGGATGCCTTCGAAAGAAATAATGCATGGGATTTGGTGGATCTTCCCAGGGAAAGGAAGGTTTTCAGTTGCAAGTGGGTTTACAAATTGAAGAAATGACTTGATGACAGTGTTCAGAAGTACAAAGCAAGACTGGTTACAAAAGGATATTCTCAAAAAGGAAGGCATTGATTTGCATGATATTTTTTTTATTATTGTTAAGCTTGTTCTAATTAGAGTTGTTTTAGCATTAGTTGCATTACTTGATCTAGAGCTAGAGAAAATAGATGTTAAAACAACATTCTTACATGAACATTTGGATGAGGATATATATATGGAAAAATGAGAAGGCTTTGTTCAAAATAACAACAAGAGGTTTGTTTGCAAACTCAAGAAGTCATTGTATGGCATGAAGAACTCTTCCAGGAAATGGTACAAGAAGTTTGATTCCTTCATGAGGAGCCACAATTTGACTAAATGAGTATGATCATTGTGTTTACTTACAAAAGTTGGGAAATGACATATTCATATTTTGGTGTTATATGTTGATGATATGCTTGTAGAAAACAAAGGAATGATTGAGATCAATAGGTTAAAGGGTCAGTTGGATAGGACTTTTGAAATGAAAAATATTGGAGCAGAAAAAACAAATCTTGGACTTAGGGATACATAGAGATAAGAAAAATGGTAAGTTGTGGTTATTACAACAATATTATGTCAAGACAATAATTCCGATTTGATATGATATCTTGAGGTTTTTGTCCTAGTAATGATAAAGAGAAGCAATATAGGATTCTTAATGTATGTGATGGTTAGTACAAGGCTATATATTTCACATGTAATTGTCGTTATTAGTACATACATGGCAAATCTAGGTGCACAACATTGGGCAATAATGAAATGGGTGTTTCGGTGTCTTAAAGGCACGAGTAATTACTGTATCACCTATAATGGTAGTAGTGATTAAGTCAATGGTTATGTTGATTTAGATCTTGCAGGTGACTTGGATAAGGGGAGATCTAGTTCTTGATATGTTTTTCCCCTTGCTAGTGGAGCTGTTAGTTGGATGTCAAAGCTTCAGAACATATTTTCTTTATCCGCTACCATGGAGAATTTTAGGGGGGAATGTTCACCCTTAGGCGAAAATTAAGGGGTTTTAAATTTTTAGTGGGCGAATATTCTATATCATAGTACATTTTTACAAATCGCCTCAAATAGCCCACCTTATTTTAAAGGAGAGGGTAAAAACGGTAAATTTAGCACTTAAAATTAGGAGTTACAACCTTCCATTTTCCCTAATTTTCAAGAATAGGTTTTATATAAGTTAATCCTATGGGACAAATACCATATTTATAAAAGAGGTATAGTAAACTAATAAAAATATAAATAAATGTTAGGTATGTTAAATAAGTGAGACATTTTTTATATTCACTCCATAAGTCACCTTATATACATGCAAGGGTGTAAACAAATAAAAGTACAAATAAAGTGGAGGTATGGTAAATAAATAAAAATAAAAATAAAATAGATGTATGGTAAATAAATAAAACCTCTTTTTATATTTAGTTCATAACCCTCTTTCTATTTATGAAGGCTCAAAAAACAGGTTTTATTTAAGTGAATCTTGTGGGCCAAATACCATATTTGTAAAAGAGGTATGGTAAATTAATAAAAATATAAATAAACGAGAGGTATAGTAAACAAATAAAACATTTTTTTATATTTACTCCATAAGTCACCTTATATTTACGAACACTAAAAAAATGCCTTATATTTAGGTGAAATCTATGGGCAAAATACTATGGGCCAAATACCATGGGCTAGATTATTATTAGTACCATACAAAAAAACGTTATTAACCCTAATATTAGTATTAATAAAAATAAAAATAGAAGATGGTATTGACCCATGGTATTCATATGGAATGTAGCCTATTTAAATGGGGGAATTAAACCATCATAGATCCATCTTTGCTCTGGATCTACTAAGCCCCGAGAGCGATCAAATATCATGACATGCAAACTAGCATAGAGTGAAAAAATATTTGATCCCTCTCAGGCTTGGTGGATTAAGAGTAAAAATGGATGTTGTAATCTAATGTATGCTAAACATTTTAACCTGGTTAAAATAAAAAAATAAAATAAAAACCAATTATTAATTTGATTAGTTTTTATAAATTACTAATAGTAATTTTTAAGCTCCAGGTTTATGATGACCCATGCTATTGACCCATGGTAATACCATGGTATTCATGTGAGCATAAATTATTTAAAGGGAAATTCTATCATCTTAGATCCATCTTAATTCTACGTCTACCAAGTGCTCAAGGGATAAATAGATTTCATCCCCCTAAGAGTGGTAGATGTGGAATTAAGATGGATATAGGTTGGGCTTTATGATAATGAAGATATTAAATAGACTTAGTAAATTATATTGTAAAAGCATCTTAAGGTGAATGGTTAAAGCTACATTTAGTCACTTAAGAAAATTTAGTAAAAAATACCAATATCTCCATTAATATTGGTTTTTAACTTTTTTTTATTTAACAAAAAAAATTCAAAACAAGGAAACCTTGTCACTCTTTCCGCATCACCCTCATAGAAGATTTCTCACCAGTTTCCAAACATTCTTAATATGATATCTTTTGTGCTACTCTTTGTTTTTTCCTAATGATCTGTAGGGATTGGAGCCACTGCACCATATTTTCCTAAACGGTGGAGATTGTTCACCAAAAAGGAAATTAATCTACATGTTACAAGGCTATTAAAATGAGATACGTAATTAAATTTTATTACTTAATTGAAGATTTCCAATTAAAATAACAATAAATCTACATTTATATATTCATATATTGATTGGAAGGATTCTCACAATGGTCACTTCTTTCAATTAGATCCCCTTCAAGCCTTTGGGATACCTAATACTTTCTTATATAATATAGTTGGGGGTTGCTACTTGTTGGCATGTTCGGGTAAACAAACTTGATATGTTTTTCTTTATCTTGCAGTTGGAGTCTATGGAATAAGAAAGAAAATTGATAACTTGAAAAATGTGGTAGCTTGACAAAAGTTGTAGAGAAAAGATTAATCTCTCCTTCCTTGACAAAAATCATTGTCAATATCAACACCTAAAAGAACTTTGTTGTGGAATATTTTCAAAACTAATAGAAGGATATGAAAGAGTGTATTGTAAGAACCATGACAAACATGGCCACTGAAACTTGGAACATTGTTTTTAGGAAGTCAAAATTATGTTTCTTTTCTCCAAACATGTATGTTAGTATATTTCAGTTTAATGAATATGTTTTCTTATTATCATATATGGTTTCATACTTTACCAAAACATTCACCAAGACTTCACAATGTTTTATTATTCAGTAAAAGATTTGCCAAGATCTTACAAGATTTTATAATTCAATGAAAGATTCTCCATCATTGTACAAGATAATATAATCTGGTGAGAGATTTTCCAAAAAAATTATATATACATATTATATTATTGATAAAATTGCCTCCAATTTTTCTTATGTATCATGGGGATTAGCCCATTTATTATACATATAAATTTGGGGTGGTTAACAAAATTTTCCCTGTCCACTACTAAGGCATAATAAATAGTTGCCTTACATGCTTGCAAAGAGGCAATTGGGTAAAAAGATTTCCTAGGTGAAATTGAAAGGATGCAAAACAAGGTGAAAGTATTTTGTGATAGTTAAAGTGATATTAATTTGGCAAGGAATCCAACTTATCATAGTAAGATAAAACATATACCTGTTAAATATCTTTTTGTAAGAGAGGTTATTGATGAAAGTGGAGTGGTGGCTCTAAAAAAGGTCCTTACAAAGAAAAATTGTGCAGAGATGTTCACAAAACTAGTCATCTCAGAGAAGCTAAAATAGTTCGTAGCTTCTCTTGCTTGCACGAAAGGTGATGCATATTTTGGGAGTGATATATCAGGTAAATTTTTGTGAAATTGGAGATTGTTAGAAGTTACCAATTGTTTCCCTATATTCTTGGGATAATAGCTAAGATTGGTTCCTTTGGTTTGGTTTGTTTTTGCTAATATAAGTTCTTTTGAAAGAAGATATGTTCTTTTCTAAAGAAAAGTCAATGCAACTTATCCAACAAGGATTTCGGTTGCCATCTTAAGACACTAGTAGAAAATAAGAAATTAGTGACTATGTAACTAAAAAAGTTAGTCACCACAACTTTTGCAAGTGAAATACCACCAAAAATGAGCAATCTTAAGTGACCAAACTAAAAACGGCTATTATAAATCACTAATTTAGTTGTGGGTTAAAATATGTGACTAGCTGGGAGGACAATGGTGAAAATGCGTTTGCAACTTTTGGGCTAGGGTTTCTAGCCTCCCTGCTATGGCGCCGCACTCTGCAAACTGTTATGCCAACAAACACTGACCCAGTCCACATACGGGTCATTATACCTATTGTTCTCTCAGAATGGCAGTGTCTCAGGGGGAGGCTCTCAATGCCTTCCCCAACGTCAACATTGATATGCCTCAAAAGATCTCAGCCGACTCAAACCCACCTACTGAAGGCAATGTACTATGCTCTGCAACAGGCCACAAACCGCAGGATAGCAATACGCAGAAGATCCCACCGGGCGATAAGCCAGACAATCTAGAGGACAAAATGATGGAAGCATAAGGCACCACGGAGGCACCCAAAGCCACCTCTACGACCTATAGACCAATAGCAACGGAATGTCCCAAAATCGAGCTACCGAGCCACAGGATCAATGGCGAGATCCAGTACATGAGAGACCACGCACTGATTGGAAAATTCGTCGGGTTCTGGCCAACTAAAAAATCCCTACATGGATGGATTAGGGCCAAATGGAAGCCAAAAGGGCAGGTAACACTACAACTTGGACCTAAAGGATTCTTCACTGCCATTTTTACCTCCCTTGAAGACAAGAATCGCGTCATGGATGAAGGCCCCTATTTTTTCAACTCCTCTAGTCTCTATCTCCAGGACTAGATTGAAAGATTCAACCTGGATAAAGAAGACTTTAGCTGGGTGCCTTTCTGGTTCCGACTCTATTCTCTACCTCTGGAATATTAGGACGAAGAATCCTAAAGGATATTGGCAATGGCTTTGGTGAATTCATTAAAATTTCAAAAGAAGCAAAGCTGAGGCGGTACAACTCCTATGCTCGGATCTGCATTTTCATGCGCCTCGTGCAAGCCCTCCCCGACTTAGTCTCTCTCACGATGACTATGAATGGGTGCAAACCATAGATTATGAACATGTGCCTTTTAGATGTAGGAAATGCCATACCCATGGCCATTTATTTTGTGATTGTTCATTGAGCGCACCCCCTACTAAGCCCTCGGACCCTGCCTCTGCCCCTGATGTTGAAGGCTTCACTAAAGTCCATAACCAGTGCCACCATAACAAGAAATCCCCTCCTCTGAACCCCACACCCCTCTCAAGCCCCGACCCCTCCCTCTACCAACAACAATTTTGAAGCCCTAGCTACCCTTGTTTCTGACACCCCCCTCTCGGAATCCATCCCTAAACCCCCGCCTAACCCAATGCCTGAATCCATCTTTGGCCATCTTCGCAGCATGGAGGTTGACAATGTTGAAGCTAATGAGAGCCAGATCACTCCCATGGAAGATGAAAATGAAATGGTCGATATAGGAGACCTAGATATCTTCACTCTAGAGCAAGCATGTAAAAAAAAGGACTTTGACCAGATCTCAGAGAAGCAGATCGAGAACTTAACTGTGGCTCTTGCCCGTGCGCCAGAATCAAAAATCCCTAGGCATCCAGCAGGGAAGCCCATGGGATGGGAAGAAAATCTTTAAAGGCTCAAAGAAAAGAGGGAGGAAATCTGATCTACAGAGAACTATCCTTCTGGGAGAGATGTTGGTAGAATCTGGTAGGTATCCAAAACTTTCCAAGTTTTTCCCGCCCCGTGAAGGAAGTTCTCAATGAAACTCATCTCATGGAATATAAGGGGTCTAAACGGCCCCTCAAAAGTCCGTATGATCAAAAATCTGACACAGATGGAAGGACCTCACGTCTTTTTCCTGCAGGAAACTAAATGCACAAGTCAAACCCTTGGCCCTATTCTTTCAAAAGCTTGGCCAGGATGTCATTCCGTCACTGTAGATGGCTCCGGAGCCTCAGGCGGTCTAGCCATTGCTTGGGATCTGAAAGCTGCCTCAGTAAACGATTCCCACGCTGCTCATAATCTAATTTAGGCCTCTTTCCACATTCATGGGGCCAATTTACATGGGCATCTATCTAATGCTTATTTCCCTCCGGAGGCCGCAAGGAAAATAGCCCTGTTAGATACAATAGAACAACTCAATTCTACCAGAGCTCATCCCCTCTGGATGTTGGGGGGCATCTTTAACATGATCACCAACCTAGACAAAAAAAGAGGAGGCAGAGCAAGACTAGAGGCAGACAACACCCATTTCAAAGACATCATCCAGCAGAACTGGTTGATCGATCTCCCCTTTGCCAATGGAAATCACACCTGGAACAACAAGAGAGTGGGCACACAAAAGATTGCATCGAAACTAGATAAATTTCTCCTCTCTAAGAATGCTATCCTTATTGCAGGCGATTTCCAAGCCACACTCCTGCCTTTTTTAGGGTCGGACCACTAGCCTATCTCTCTGCAATGGTCCAGACTAGGGGACCGCATCAAAAGACCCTTTCGATTTGAGACTTTCTGGCTCACCCACCCAAGCTTCAAGGAAATGGTTCACACCACATGGAGATCTTTCATTCCTCCCCCTAGTTCCAAGATGTTCCAGTTCCAGCAGAACCTCAAAGATCTCAAAGCCCCCATTAAAATTTGGAACCATTCCACCTTTGGCAACATCTTCGAACAGCAAAGGCTCTTGGAACAAGAAATGGTGGAGCTACAGCTTCGCATCATCCAAGAAGGCCACAATGAAGCTTCTGACCCAAAAGAGCAAAATATCCTATATCAGTTGGAGGAAAGAAGGCAGCAAGAAGATATTCTGTGGAAACAAAAATCCCAGGTCAGATGGTTAAAAGAAGGGGAACGGAACACTAAATTTTTCCACCGCTCTACCATTCAACGCAAGATGTGTAATAATATCAACTTTCTCCTTAGCTCAACAGGAGAAAGACTTGAGTAGCATCAAGCCATAGAAGCTGAATTGGTCTCTCATCTCAAATCGGTGGTGTAGGAAGACCAGTTAGATAGGCGACCAACAATTAACAAAATCCTGCAACACATACCAAAGCTAATCACAGAGGAGCACAATCAACTTCTTCTTTGCCTTGTCACTCTTATGGAAGTTGAACAGGCTGTCCTCCAAAACAAGGAATGTAAAGCTCCAGGTCCCGATGGCTTCACATCGAACTTCTTCCATCATTTCTGGGATTTGATCAAAGATGAGATCTGGCAATTAGTGGAGGAGTCTATATCGATGCATTGGATTCTCCCATCTCTTAATGCCACTTTCATAACCCTGATTCCCAAGGAGGACCAAGTAGCCAAACCCGAAAAATTTCACCCCATTGCCCTCTACAATGTCATATAGAAGTTTATCTCCAAAGTTATTGCCAAAATTTTAAAGCCACTGCTTCCTTTTCTCATTTCTCCCGAGAAAACTAGTTATGTGGAGGGGTGACAAATCCTTGATGCCATCATTCTCACTCATGCGATCATGCATTCTCTGAAGAAAACTAAAAAGCCAGGTACGCTCCTTAAGATTAATTTATCAAAATCTTTTGACAAACTTAACTAGAATTTCATTCAACAGATGCTAGCAGCTTTTGGTTTCAACTCTCCTTGGATAAGATGGGCCATGAGCCTGATCTCCTCTTAATTTTTCTCCATCCTGGTTAATGGTATCCCTTCTCATCGCTTCTCCCCCTCTCATGTCATTCGTGAGGCTGAACCCCTATCCACTTTTCTCTTTGTTCTCATGGAAGAGGGGTTGGGCTGTTTGATCATTCATTCCCTACATTCGCATCAACTCCGTGGCATTTCCGTTCATGAAACCCCGACTCACACCCACCAGCAATTCGTGGATGATACTATGATGTTTGGTCATCCCTCCGCCCAAGAAGCCTCCACCTTCAAGAGCTTGCTTGATTTGTTTGCCGAAGCTTTAGGAATGACTGTCAATGCCTCCAAGTCGCAAATCTTCTTCTTTAACACTACCTTGCTCATTCAGCATCGCATTGCTAGAATCCTTGGTTTCTCCATTGCCAAGCTCCCCGCCAAGTACCTTGGAGCACCCTTGATTGTCTCAGCACTTAAGCACTCATCTTGGAGATCTCTCTTAGACAAACTCGAAGCTAAATTATCCTCCTGGACTTTTCACCCCTTCAACCTCCCTAGCAGACTTATTCTGGTCAAGACTGTCCTTCAAACCATGCCCCCTTATCTCTTCTCGGTCCTAGCGGCCCCGAAATGGGTCCTTAAGCAGATCAGATCTCTTTAGCGCAATTTCTTATGGGGAGCATCCGGAAAGAACAAAAAATGGGCCTTGGTCAAATGCAACACGATCTTCAAGCCAAAGTCAGTGGGAGGGTTGGGACTCCACGATCCTCAGCACAACAATGCTATCATGGGGGCTAAGATCTAGTGGCAATGGCTATCCTCCCCCTCTACCCCATGGGCGAGACTCTGGAATGCCAAATATGCCAACCACAGATCCCATTTGGAGCTCATTCGACTATCTAATGTGGAAGTAGGCTCACTGATCTGGAACGCTGCCAAACAACACAGTCTGCTTATTCAAGAACATAGTTTCTAGGAGGTCTACAATGGTCATACAACTAGGTTCTGGACAGACTCGTGGCAACAAAAACCCAAGCTCCTCTCAACCATCAATCCACCTTTACAAATTTATTTGATAGCTCCTTTGGATGCCACAGTTCACCAATTCTAGGAGGAAAACCAAGTTCAGGGGTACAGGAACTGGAAAACGGCTGCAGGCTGCTTGAACAACCAGCAAGGTCAAGCTCATCCAACACTAGAAGAAAAACTAATCAGCAAGAAAATCAGATACACAGACAAGCAGGATGTCCTTCGCTGGGGACACTCCCCCAAATGCAAGTTCACCACTCAGGAAGCCTATGCACTAATGACCCAGACTCTCGACCCTTCTTACCCCATCTAGAAATAGTTGTGGTCGCCGCATCTTTGGTTGAAGGTCTCCTCGTTTTTACGGTTGCTCTTTCACAAGAAAATCCTCACATGGGATAACTTAATGAAGAGAGGCTTCACTGGGCCTTCCAGATGCCACAACTATAATAATCAAGAGGAGACCATTCAACATCTTATGTTGACTTCCCTTTGGCTACCTTCTTCTGGGAAAGTGTTAGCTCCAAGTGCAGAAGGGATGGTCGACAGTCTAAGGACTTAAATACCATCATACGTAATTGACCAGCGGCACCCTATCGTTGCAACATCCTCAACTCTCTCTGGAGGCACATTCCAGGCCACATCTTATGGCATATCTGGAAGGAGAGGAATAGGAGGATCTTCAAGAATCAGTTAGCCCCTCCGGAAATCCTCTGGTTAAATTACTGCAGCAATCTCCAGGAAACCTTAGTGCTACAAAATGGCAGCAGGAAGACCTCCCTTCTCTGCCCCTAGAGCAACAAGTCTGGAACAACTGGCAGTTCAAGCTCAATCTACATCTCGAGTCGATTGATCGAGAAGTCCTGAAGACAAATTCTAATGCTAAATGGGTCTCCCCCCCAGATGGTGTCATAAAGCTTAACTTTGGTGGCGCCTCCAAAGGAAACCCTGGGGAGGCAGGCTTTGGGGGAATTTTTCGCAATAAAAAAGGGGATTCTATGCTCGTTTACTATGGCTATATAGGATGGGATACCAATAACTATGCGGAACTAGAGGGTCTTTGGCAAGGTATGCAGCTAGCCCAGCTCCATAATTTTTTCCCTATCGAGACTGAGGGTGAGTCCCAAATCCTCATCAACATGATCAGTAAGATCCTCTCAAGCTCCCCACCCTCTAAAGTAGTCGACAGTTGGAGGCTCATGGCAAGATTGGATCTCATCACTGACTACTTACTAGAGCACAGAGCCATTTACCTCAAGCACACTAGAAGATCTGGCAACAAAGTGGCAGATCTTCTGGCCAACAAAGGGGTAACGAACGTCCAGACCCTCTTTGTAGGGCCCCTCTCCAGTCTCAATGACAACAATCTCCTTCAGGAATGCACTCAACTGGTGTAGCAGGACAACTTCACACCAGATGCGGATGGATATTGAAATGATTGGGGTTACAATCCAGCAGGTGGGCGCGTGGCAAGCCCACTGGTTTGCCTGCAGTAAGCCTGTACTCAACTCCAGAACCACTAAGTTTATGGTCCGTCACCCTACGTGACATTTATGTCGGTGGGGAGGCCGAGACACCAACAAATTTAGCATGAATGCTCCATACCCTTCGTCCCCGTCCTCAGTTGCGCTCTCTGGTGTTTTGTTTTGGAGTTGTGGTGCTCTGCCAGGCTCTATGTCGAGGCAGCTCTTGCCTGTTGGTTCTTGTTGTTCGCCAGAAGCAGAGGTGCACAGCCTCCACACCACTGTCAGAAAACACTGCCCACTAGTCTGCTGCATTAGCTTCATCCTTGGTTACCATCACTCACACAGTTCATTCTGTGCTCGGCGCAACCCTTCCCTGTTTGACTTTCGCCTCCACATTCCTCTGTTGAGGTCCTCTCTCAATTTCTCCTACTCTCATGACTTCTGTGCAGCGATTCCTAAGCTGAGACATCGTATGAGATGCTGCCAGGGTGGCTCCAGGCCTAGTCGCTCCCCTCCCCCTTCCTCTCACTTGTTCTTCACTCGCAATCTTAGTGATAATGCTCCCCGTCGCCTTCATGTAAGTGGTCAATTTCAATGCCTTCCTCCCTCCCCGAGCACTGTCACCGCTGCCTCCCACCACTACCTCAAACCTTGACCTATGATCGTTGCCTCTCCCCTACACTCTACGCCTCCCATCAGCTCGTAGGCCTCTCCTCCAGCTCCACCTATCTCTCTGCCCGTAGATGAAAATCATCCTCGTGTGGTAGGTGAATGCAGCTGAGGGCCTCTCCAGGCCACTGGGACGAATGCAGGTGAGCGTGATGTGATGGATTACACTCTTCCAGATCCTGCTCCTGATGACAAAGAAGGATGGGGATGCAGATTTGATGAGGAATCGCCCTTGGGTGACTATGGAATCTAAGCGATTCTACTTTTCCTCGCCTCCATGTTTAGTATTTTACGCTTTTTGTTGGTTTGTATCCTTCGTATATTAGCTTGCCCAAACTGATCTTGGTAGATAATTCAGTCTCAAAACTATGTATGAGTGAGTTTCCCCTGGCGGGCGGCTCGGTTTTTGGTTCACTGTTGTTAAGACAAGGCTGGTTTCCTCTTGCGAGGCAGCTCTTAAATGCCTCTCGAGCTGGTTTCCCCTTCCAGGGGGCTCATTTTCTGCTATGTTGCTGACTTTATGGCAGCACTCTGATGCCTAGAACTCTCTGTACCATATGTTTTATTAATAGATTTAAGTTTACTTAGAAAAAAATATGTGACTAGCTAATAAGTAATGCAACTAAAAATGACTAACATGAATGAATCTAATAACAAAAATACAACTACCTAACAAGTACTACAATAAATGAATCAATTTTTTATTTTAGTCATATTAATTGTGTCAAGCAATCTAAGCTTACAAGTGATAGGGGATTGAAAGGCTACTAAAGATCAGTTGAAAGGTTATACCTCATTAAACACTTCTTCATCCTCACATGGTGCATAGGTGAGCCAACTTTGCATTATATATCTCTAATAATTTGTAATTTCAAAAATATAATTTTTAATAATAAAAATTATTTTATGTATTTTTTTAAAATCTATTTATTGAATGTAATTAGATCTAGTTCCAATTTGAAATTAATTTGAAGAACGATTTTAATTTTTAAGACTATAATATCAAATAAAAACTACTTTAATTTCATATTAACTACCCTAGATCCATCTTAACCCCAGATTTATAAAGAGCAAAGAGGGATACAATCTCTTGAGTTGCAATTTTTTTTTTCCTAGTGCAAAACTTGAGAAACGTTTGCACTGCGAGAGATTGGATCCCTCTCGGCCCTCGATAGTTATAGGGTTAATATGAATCTAGGTTGGCTATATAATACTATATAATATCTATATTTGTATTTGTGTCTCTTTGTTATTCACTTTCTCTATCTCACCCCAAAAACATCCACACCCTTTCTCTCCCTCTCGTCCCTTTCTCTCCCTCTATATATATATTCTTATCACTATTCCCTCCCACTCTCCTCTCTCCCTCACATTCGCTCCTTGGATCCCTTACCACTCCCTCTCTCTTTCCACTTTTCTCCCTCTATGTTTTCTTGTTCCCTCCCTCTAATATGCCCCCTCCAATTCCATCTCTCTCTCCACATCTCTATCTTCCTTCCTCTCTATCCCTTATATGAGAAATGTATAAATTTCATCTAGAGTTGAGGGTTTAATGATTATGGTAATGAAGATCTTGATTGTGGCCATCAATTCATCAAAAGACAATGCATAGGTAAGCATTTTGCATGTCTTTATTGTAAAAATGGCTTAATGATTATGATAATGCAGATCTTGATTGCGTCTAACAATTCGTCAAAAGACAATGGACAAGTAAGCATTTTCCATGCCCTTATTGTATAGATCAGTTCTCTCCTCCTTAACTTTTCTAGGGTCAGAATGTATGGAATTTGTTTTTTTTGACCTTTTATAGTGGTTGATTATTTCTGTAATGGAATCTACTATGCCAAAATTCAAAGGGCTGGAGTAATGCAAGCAAATTTTCCGGTAGGATGAAAATGCTAGACCTTCCTAAAACTTTGTTACATGAAATTAAAATTTCTTGTAATCATGATCTCATGTAAATTTCATCCTTATATTATGATCTCAATGGCTATAGTTTTAAATCGTGTTACTATATTTTAAGTGGAATATACTTAGATCCATTAAACCTTACAACTCTCTAAAGCTTAGGTCAATCTCAGCTAACAAGAAGGAACCTGCATAACTTTTGAAATTTAGACTCAATGATTAAAAACAATTATTAAAAATGGAAGAACCCAAATGGTTTGATAACTTCTACCCAGCCATCAATTTCCAAGACCTTTTCTATTACTCTGAACCTAAACAAAGAGAGTAGAAGAGTAAGAGGAGTCTAGATGAGGTGGACCCTGACTTGCTTGATAATTTTCAAAATTTGGGCGTGCCCTTGACTAGAAGAATGATTGACCAACGTTGTTGTAGATGTTGTTTATGACAATGTTTTCATTGCTACCATGTACAAGTAGACTCTATAGGCAGCTGAGGTTATATTTTGTTCATTATAGGAGTTGCTTCATGGGTATCTTGATTTAGTTAGGAAGTAGCTTGGTAGGGTTGTTCCTCATGCTGATAACGATTATGTTGCATTGTATTTTTTACTAGTGATAACTCCTTCTATTAAATCTCCAAACACACTTTGTCACACATGGAAATATCCACTTATTTCAGGATGAAAGAGATGGAGATCAGGAAGTTTGAGAGGACTCCTATTTTTGTATATGACAAGATTTTTGTGAGGTTAGAGGAGTTCTGTGACATATATTGAAGGGTGCATTGGACCATTTTATGACACCAATCATCTCCATGCCACAATAGTGCATCTCTATTTCATCGAGGGAGGAACGATAAATTATTCCACTATAAATAATTGGTATGTCAGGGACAAGGAATGTAGACGTGTGATTTATAATTTTATTACAAAAAGAGGTTTGTGCGATGGAGACAAATCATGGATTTCATGGATGTAATTAGAGACTGGTTCAAAAATCACCTCAAAATAATCAAGCATTGTTTTGAAAGGTGATGATGCAATTGGAGAGTTCTAGTTTGTTGCCTTGAAAAATAACTATCAATAGGGGGGACAAAGATGATGTTAGGTCCCTATAATACTTGTGATTACCCCATTACTATTGTCATTGTAGCCCTTATTGTTATTGTTGTGCCCCTATTGTCCCCATATTGTTATTATTGTGCCCCATAGAAGCCCACTATTATTATTATTGTGTCGTTATATTATTATTGTTATGTCGCCTTTGATTATATTATGACCCCTTAGACTCCTATATATAGAAAGAAAGTTTTTTCATTTTTATCATCAAATAATTGTTCGTTTGTGTAATGTAAAGGAGGTTTACCCCTCGAAGAGGCTATTTTCTAAGGCATTGATCTTTCTTTTCTATCTTTTTGAGAGCTGGTTTCATAAAATTTGGTATCAGAGCTTTGGGTTTTAGGGTTTCGTTGTTCCAAATAGGTCATCATGGAAGTTTTTTATAACTCTTTTTCTATGATGTCTCAGAAGATAACAAAAAACCCATTTGATTTGAAATCATTATGAACCTTGGGTCCAAAATACAAATCTTGTGTCCCTACATTTATGGAGATATGATATGAAGAAGTTAGGGTTTTGCAAACTACCGAATTACACTCCAAACAAGTGACCTTGGGAAAATTGTAATAACTTTCTCTTTGAGCATCAAATTGAAATTTCATAAGAAGTTACAGAAATATGATAGTCTATAGTTTTTTTTTGTATCTTTTTCAGATCTGAAGGTCGAAACAGAGACACGTGGCAAGTGGTACAAGTTCACTCTACATAAATGTTATATAATCAGGTCATTATGGCATATTGGGCATATCTATTTCTTGGAGAATCCAATTTTTATCAAACTGGTGGCATTGGAAACAGGAATCAAAGGGTTACCACAAGAAGAAATTTTAGACCTTGGAGATCTGCAATTACAAAAATACAACAGATTCAATATCGAGTTTCTACAAAGAGAAAAAAGGTGTATAGTCATTTTAAATATTTGCATAAGTTTTGGTTGAAAAATTAGTTTGAAGTTCAAATGGCATAGTTAAATATAATTAGCATTAATTGATGCCATGAAGAAAGAAAATGGAAACACCTGGTAAGAAACATGAAATCTCTCGGATGGTTCATGAAGAAAAGGAAGAAATGCAACATGATATATCAAAATTACGAGACCAAGTGCAACAAATTTCACTCTCATAGAAGGTAACAAAAGCTAAGATGGATGGTTTAAGAAAGGTGTGGAAACTAAGATGAATGGGATGGAAGCTAAGATGAATGTCGTGGAAGCTAAGATGGATGGTTTATAAGTAAAAATTAACGATTTGAAGAAAAACATGGAAGGTTTGAAAGGAGGTGTGGCAAAGTTGCTACAAGAAATGCTTCCTAATGGCAAAAAGGTAGTAGAGGAAACTCGTGATGAGAAAAAAATAAATGTTAGTCACAATTTCATAGACTATAATGTTGGATTGAAGACCCACCATGTTCCAAAGGTAAATATGAGGAAGTTTTATGGCAAGGATCCCATAACCTGAATACCATAAATGGAGAAATATTTTAATCTCCATAATATGCAAAACACATAAAAGGTATGCATTAAAATTTTATATTTGGAACCAAATCTGTTTGTATGGTATCGACGGATTTGCTCTCGTAAGAAAATTTTCAGTCGGCCAATTTTTACAGAAGAAATGATAGCAAATTATGAGGATACAAAAAGCAACACATTTTTTAGCCAATTGATAAACCTCAAACAAAAGCGTTCAATGATGGAGCACCTTGAGGACCTCAAAAATTGAATATAAGGGTAAAAGATATTGAAACGGAGCATAGGATTTATGTGTTCATAAGGAATTTGAAGGATAACATGCAACATTAGATTCATCTTTGGGAACCTAACTCATTGGAGGATGCATTCAGGTTGGCAAGAAAAATGGAAAAAAAATGTATGTAAAGAAGGAAGTCTACCACCCACAACTATAAGAATGGAAGTGTTGTTTCCCCTAGCCTTTGACAATCTACAAGGCTGACAACCCAATAATTGGAAGAAAAAAGAGAAAAAGGGTTTTTTTACAGTTGTGATATAAAAAACACTAAAGGTCATAAGTGTGTTGAGAAAAAAATAATTTACATAGATTGTGAGGAGGAAGAAAAGGAACCAAAAATGTCAAAAGAAGAGGATAAACATGAGGAACAAAACTTAGAGAAAGAAATGAATTCGACCATATTTTGTAATGTTTTGGCCAGAATTACCATTCCTCAAACTATCAAGATAGAAGGACATATCAAAAATAAAAAGTTAATAGCGTTGATTGATTCGGGAAATACCCATAATTTTATTCATTGTAAGAAAGCCAAGGAATTAAATCACCTCATATATCCAGGACCAGAGTGTCAAGTGATGCCTGCAAGTGGAGGAACAATAAATCACTCTGGAAAGTGCCATAATATCAAGCTATCCATCGGAGAATATGTATTGAATAGCCCATTTCTTTCCATTCCAATGGGTGGTGCTGATGTTGTACTGGGATTCCAATGGCTACAATCCTTGGGTACAATAGCTTTTAATTTCCAAGAACGTTTCATGAAATCTTATTTGGAAGTAAAGGAAGGGGAATTAAGAGGCATCGTAGGGAAACCAGGAAAGATAATCATATTTAACGGAATGAAAAAGCTTCTAAATAAAGAACAACGAGGTGTAATTACACAATTATGTTCGATAGAGGTTCCCACATAGAAATCATCTATTTCTCTAGATCTCCAAAAAGCCTTGGATAATCATTCCAAGGTATTTGAAACTTCCAAAGGTCTCCCACATGTTCATGATCATGATCATGCTATTCATTTGATTCTAGGAAATGTTTCTCCAAACATTAGACCTTACAGATATCCCTATTTCCAAAAGAGTGAAATTGAATGTATAGTTCCAGAAATGCTAGTCAAAGTTCCTTCTCTGCTCCAGTAGTATTGGTGTGGAAGAAGGATGGATCATGGCACATGTGTCCTGATTATAGGGAGTTCAAAAACCTCAATATTAAATATAAATTTCCCGATCATTTCATTGATGAACTATTAGATGAATTGCATGGATCAAGTTACATCACCAAGTTGGATCTTCATTCAAGATATCATCAAATCAGAATGAAGATTGAATACATTTGGAAAACAACATTTAGAACTCATGACGGTCATTATGAATTTTTAGTCATGCCTTTTGGCCTTATGCACCTTTTACATTTCAATGTTTGATGAATTCCATTTTCAAACCCTTCTTTAGAAAATTTGTGTTAGTATTTTTTGATGATATACTAATTTATAGAAGTCTTGGAAGGATTGTGTTCAACATGCTGACACGGTGCTCAAACTATTGGAGGAGAATCAATTATATGCAAAAAGATCCAAATGTTTCCTTTGAGTATAAGAGGTGGAATATATGGGTCATATTGTATCTCATGAAGGTTTTAAGGTAGACCCTAGAAAATTTAAAGCCATTAAGGAATGGAAAATACCCACATCCATAGATCATCTACAAGGATTTCTTAGTTTAACAAGGTATTATCACATTTTTGTTAAGAATTATGGGAGAATAACAACACTGCTCACAACATTATTGAAGAAATATTCATTTTTATGGACTCCAGAAGCAATGAAGGCCTTTGAACATCTTAAAAAGGCTATGTGCCAAGCACCGGTCTTAGCTACACCGAACTTCAAAAAAACCTTTACTGTGGAATTTGATGCCTCATGAAATGGAATTGGTGTTGTTTTAATGCAAGAAGAAAGACCCATTTCTTTCAAAAGTTTTCCAATGAAAGGAAACTATTTACACAAAGCTATTTATGAGAAGGAAATGTTGGCAATACTTCATGCACTTAAGAAATGGCAACCATACCTAATGGGAAAACACTTCAAGGTTAAAAAGGATCATGATAGTCTTAAATACTTTTTAGAACAAAGATTATCTTCAAAAGAATAACAAAAATGGGTCATAAAGATGTTGTGTTATGACTTTGAAATCATATACAAAAAAGGGAAGCAAAATAGTGTGGTAGATGCACTCTGAAGAAAGGATGAGGATGTGGAAGCGTTGCTTTCAGTCATTTCTATTATCCAACCAGATTGGATAAATGAAGCAAGGGATGAATGGGAGAATGACGAAGAAGTGTGGGCACTCATTCAAAAGTTACAACAAGATCCTAGTACATCTAATACATTTAGCAGAAAAATGATTCGTTATGGTACAAAGATCACTTATACCTATGTCAGAATTCCCAACCCAAACAAAATATTCTTATGGAATTGCACACCTCCCCCTTAGCAGGGAACTAAGAATTTTTAAAAACTTACGACATGTTAAGAAAAATTCTTTTGGGACGACCTTAAATCTAATATTCAAACGTTTATGGTGAAATGTTTGGTTTGCCAACAAAACAAAGTTGAAACAATTATGATCCTGGGTCTATTACAACCTTTATCCATTCCAAGTCAAAGTTGGTAGGAGATTTCAATGGATTTTCTCACAGGTTTACCAAGTCTGAAGGAAAGTGTGTCATCATGGTGGTAGTTGACAAAATTACAGAGTATGCACACTTTTGTGCATTATCTCATCCAATTAAAGCCAATATAGTTTCTACTGTATTTATGGAAATAATTCAAAAGCTACATGGAAACCCAAAGATTATTGTAAGCGACAGAGATCCCATTTTCACTGGAAATTTTTGGACAAAATTATTTTCTTGTCCTGGTACTCAGTTAGCCCATAGCTCATCTTATCATCCTCAATCTGATGGGAAAACTAAGATAATAAACAAATGCTTGGAAGGATACCTTCACTTCTCTGTATCCGATGAACAAACATAATGGGTCAAATGGTTTGCTTTGGCTAAATGGTGGTATAACACTTCCTTCCATACTACATCAAAAAAAGCCCCATTTATGGCACTTTATGGATATCGCCCACCATCCATCACATCATATTTAAGAGAAAATTATAAGGTTCAAGTAGTGGAAGATAACATCGAGCATCAACAACAAGTTCTCCAATTCTTAGAGGATAACCTAACTTTAGAACAGAATAGAAGGAAATAATAGGCATATCAACATCGCAGTGAAAGAAGTTTTGATATAGGTGACTAGGTACTTCTACCGCTACAAAAATATAAACAAATGTCCATCAAGAAAGCTAAGAAGGAAAATAAATTATCACCAAACTATTATGGTCCTTACAAGGTGTTGGAAAATATTGGTACTATGGCATACAAATTGGAGCTTCCTACAGCTTCCTGAGTGTAGCCAGTTTTCCACATTTCATGCTTAAATAAGGTTATTTGTGACAAGCTCCAGAGTTAAAATGAACATAACTTGGTCAATATAACTCGGAATATTTATTATAACCTATTTTTGGAAGAAGAAGGACCATTTTTCATCTTCGCATGTGTTGGAAATCCCTATCTATACACCCTAGAATCTCTGATTCTCGCTGCAATTTTTTCCACCATCACAAAAGTTCTAAAATAATAGTTTATTTTAAATGAGCGATATCTCTCACATCCAAACTCCAATTCAACCCATTTTTTTTTAAATTGGGTGAATTTTCAAGAGGTGATCATATCTACAATCCTTTTTCTGAAATTCTACACAAAAACTTCATAAAATGATAGGAGAGTCATCATTGACCAATTTCCATTAGAAAAAATTCTACACATAGTTGATTTTAAATTAGCGATATCTCCCTCATCCAAACTCCGATTTGGCAGATTTGTTTTTTTTTATTTTGGTATTTTTCTCAAGGAATCCAGATCTATTATTTGTTTTTGTAAATATTGTACCAAATGTTTCAGATATTATCTGCAAACTCACCGCCGAAAAAAAATTGCTGCAAAAAAATAAAAAAGGAAAATTGTTCCTGCTTGGCCCTAGAAAGTGCTTTATGGAGGTTTGCTGCAAAAATTTGAAATTGAAATATGCATGAAACCCTCATTCTGATGGAATTGTAACCTGCTTTGATATAACTGATCTAGATCTTGGGGGAAGGCCCCCAAGATCTAAAAGATTGAATGGATCTTGTGGGGGAGGCCCCCAAGATCTAAGGAATTGGAATGCTAGAAAGAAGATGATAGAACACACAATAAATAAAACAACAAAGAAACTTTTTATTAAAACCGATAATAAATATAAAGGCTACATTGTGGCAGACTATCTGTCATTTTAAAAAATGCAGCTTGTTACTTATAGTAATTTTCAGTTACAGTACAACAAGTCAATTCCATGGGTGAATGAATAGCATGGGTGGATGTCACAATACCACAAGTCAATTTCATGGATGAATGAGTACCATGGGTGGATGTCACAATACCATGCGTCAATTTCGTGGGTGAATGAATACCATGGGTGGATGTCACAATACCATGGGTCAATTCCATGGGTGAAAGAATACAATGGATGGATGTCACAACACCATGGGAAAATACGATGGGTGGATAAATACCATGAGCGGATTCCAATTACAATACCATGTGTAAATTCCATGGGTGGATGAATAACGTGGGTGGATGAATACCATGGGTTGATTCCTTCTTCATTTTGGATCACTCTTCTTTTTGATTGAAAATTTACTATGAATGTTCAGCATCAAGATGAGCAATTAAGCCCAATCATGATTCTGTGATTATGGGTTCTACTAAACCTAGTAGTCTTCTATCGACAAGGATATAGGTGTATTTTACACCTATGTAGCCTAGGTAGTCTGATACCTACCTATGTGTGGCACTACACAATACAAGGCCCCAAACAATCTCATGCCTATTTGCTGCAAACACAAGCCCTCACTAACTCACACATAACACTTCATACTTATACAACACACAGGACGAGGCAATCCCATACCTATATGTCTTAAACACATAAACACAACACAAGATCCAAAGAGTCCCATACCAACCTTACCTGAACATATTTCATTAACACACACTTATACACATAGTATGACACAACACACGTAATGCAAATTTATCCCATTCCCATGCATGACACATGCACATGTACAACAAACACATATACAATGAACATATCACATTACAAGATATCACAATAACCTAGAGACCAACTTGTCTCCATGTGATTCAACTAGCCACACTAATCCATTTGTTTTTCAAGTATTCTTAACCTTGACATGGGAGTCATGTAAGAGATGTGTTCACATGATTATACAATAGGAAAAATATATTTTCTTCCCAATAAATTCCTTATCACAGTGGGAATCATTTCGTTCCATTGATATCATCAAGTAAAGTTTTTGAGCAATTATGCTTTCTTTCAAATCACCCTTGACATCCTTCTTAGAAGAAATGGCATTTTGATAGATATAAACATATATATCGATTAGAACGAGCATGTGTGTAATACACCGTTATCCATCTGTATAATCATGGATGCATCAACATAATTAGGTATGCAAGATATAGGTGTCCATCAACATAATCATGTATTCAACATATAAATGCATGTGCAAGTATAATCAAGTGTTAGAAAGCTCCCTTCTTGCCACTTTCCTAGCCTTACATATCTTTTTCCATTATTCTCATGAACTCAACTAGACCATTAGGTTGTTTTGTTACTTAATCATGGAAAAAAAAAACATTAACTTATGCCAAATAAGTCTAGGGTTTAAATCACTCCCTAATTCAAGCCATCATACATTATATAGCCTCTTCATGCTACTATTGTTTTCACTCTTACTTGTTCTTTTCTTCATGCCCATTGCCCAATAACTTTCAATTCTACCTGGAACTTTAATCAACATGATTTACTTCACGTGTATCAAATGTTTCCCAATTTTTTTCAAGATTTTATGGCCCTGCAACTACACCCTCCTTATTCCAAGATTTCCCCAAACATGCAATTCAAAATTCGAGAACTGAAAGCCAATACAAGAGGAAGAAATGGACATCTAACAAAAATCACTGAAAAAACAAGTAAAATAGCATCGTAAACATGAGCAAAATCATCATTATAACCAAGACCTAAAACCAACATGACAATAAAAACCAAAAACCCGCATTACCATGCACAAGTCTAAAACAAAATGATATCAAACCAAGAAGTTGGTAAATTAAGCGATAGCGCATAAGCATAAAATATACAATCCCCAAAATCAATTCAATATCCACAAGTCTACCATTCATGGCACTTTTGGCCATCATACAATTTTACGAATCCACACTTATAAATCAAATTAGTTGAACGCTTCTTTATAAGCGTAGTAGCAACCTTTATGTATTATGTTCCAGAAACGTTCAAAGGGAATATTTTCAATATATATATATATATATAGAGAGAGAGAGAGAGAGAGAGAGGCATTTTCCCCTCTGCCACCTCAGTGTCCTTTATTGTTCTTATGTGTCCCTGTGGCTTGCTGGGTGTGTCTTCTCTCTTTCTCTTCCCATGGGGATAATCCATTTTATGATGCTCTTCTCACAACACCAACAAGATATTATCTTCCCCTCCTTCTCATCCCCATGAAGCCTTTTCCTTCATTTACCATCCCTTATTTTAGAGGATTCAAATAAGTATGTTCTTTGCAACTCAACATTCCACTTAGCCAATTTTGTTGTTTCTTGGTGAGTTTTCTAAGTTTTTCCCTTCAGATCTTTAGCCTACCTTCCATGTCTTTTATATTAGCCTCCATAGTTATGAATGTTCTCATCTCTTGGAGGAATATCCATCCCCATTCTCAATAGAATTGGTCTATATACTATTGTGCAATGCCAAAATGCATGTTTCCTTCCATTGCCACTAAGTCCTACTGTGTGTTGCCATATACAATAAGCTATTAGCTCATAAAATAATCTCACAACACATATGCCAATTGTCATATTTACTAGGTTAGGAGAAGTGTGGAATCCTATGGTTGAAAATTATCATAAGTGACATATCATAAACCAAAGCACTAGGTATCACATATATAAATTATTTTGAAAATTTGGCAATGAACTGATATTGTTCATAATCATCATCATGTCGAAGAAAAACTAGAGTTCAATCTTTGACCCATACATAAGATACTAGTTAAAATCATCGTCTCTACCAAGGCCACACTGTATTTTTTAATAAAGCTTTTAAATACAATAATAATTTGACCCTCTTATTATGGTCAACAATATACATGGAATCTGCAACTTCAAAGCATCAGCTAGAAAAATATCATGTTATATTAACATTTATCATACTTGTAATTTTCATGTTGACATAGATGCATTATAGCACTTTCATGAAACTATTCAATAGCTAGCCACGATCCTTAATTCTATAAAAAAATACCTACAACCAAGTCATTATCATTCACTTGTCTTCCTAAAATATGCACAAAGTCATATCTCTAATCCCTT